>WEZZ01026050.1:188795-211663 GCA_013400585.1 Chloropsis cyanopogon | reverse complement strand
TTTTCCTTTTTTTTGACAGTTACAAATGTGCAGATCATTTTCTTTCCTTGGAACTGTTCAATGCTCAAATGTTTATTTTTAGGCAGAGGGAATTGGCAGAGTGTCACCAAGTGCATCCCACTGACCAGATACAACTTCACAAGGCTTATTCTGAATTTTTCTCTTTCTCACCATTCCCCCCACCTTTTTTTTCATCTCTCTCTCTCTCTTTGAGTTTCTTTCTCTCAGTTTCTCTTGTTATTGTACCCTATCTGACCTTCCCACTACACTTCCCAAATTTAAAAGGCTTTCCTTTTCTTCTTATGGGTCTATTTCCTTATCAGAATTATACATTTGCAAGTCTTGCTTAATTTTTAAAAATACCTACTTTGCTTATGATGATAAGGCTTCCCTTAGAAATAGATTTCACCAGGTGAAAAAGGCTTAAAAAGTTTAAGCCTATGGCTAGGATTCAATTACCATAAAATATTATTAACTCTAGATTATTTTACATTTAAAACTCTGGGAAATGGCTGCAAAATGTGGAAATACCAGATGTGTCCTCCAGCTGCAGTGAAGTTTGGTTGGATTTTTCCCCCCATTCCTCAAGGCTCCTCAGTGGTTCCACAGCAGCCTAATGTGCTTTTGTTGTCCCAAAATCAATGTTTTTGGACACTGGAGAGATGTGCACCACCATCAGGAAAAGCACAGAGATAAATCTTTGCAGAAGTTTTATCCTTCAAATCCAAAGAGATATTTTTGAATGTTGTTGTAAATAAATAAATGGAGAAAAATGCATATTGAAAGGATCAATAACAAATATTTTTAAAAACCAGCCTTATTTGGAGTGTTTGATGATGCTGGATGAAGGAGTCCGATTGACTTCATGTTTTTGGAAAATTCCTTGCTGAGGATTCTGCCCTCAAAATGATCTTCATGCTAGAAAGAATGGGAATAACCAAGGTGTAGGGATTCTCCCTGGGATGATACTCTGTTATGTGCCTTAGTAAAGACACATCCACTTCTTTTTGCATCTCAGGAAGTTATGGCAATGCTTCCATGGGGAATTAAGGGGTCCCTGAGTTGAACTTTCTGCTGAATTTTAATTCGGTTCGTTATTTTAATGCCATTTAATAAAATGCATTATTCCTAATTTCCTGTCCTAACGCACAGTGCAGTGTGACAATGCAATCCATAAAAATTGTGTTTCATACAAGAGATAGATGTGATTTTGGAGCACTTAGGGTGGAAAGAATTATAAATGTATTTACCTGTTCAGTCAAATTTAAGCAGAATCAATAATTAACAGTATTAGCAAAGGTTTACCCTTATCATTTCCCATTTTATTTCTCATTGAAGCTGTGTCTGAGTGGGGAAGCTCTGAAAATAAAGAATTGTTTTCCCTGGTCAAACTTGGGAGTGGCTTTTCTGGTGGATGACACAATCTGATGACCTCAGTCTGGTTTGGATCCCTCAGCAATGACACTAAATGAGGACACTGCTGAAGGTGACATCACATTTTCCTGGCTTTATAATTTTGTATTCCATAACTCTGTTGGCAGGAATGCTGGGCTGGGCTTTGCCACTTTCACTGCTCTCACTCTGCATCAGGTGGAAGAAGGAAAGGTGAATATTTGACTGCATTCACTGTTTGCCAGGATGCAACGTGTAAATATTTGTAAATTAAAAGAGTGAAAATTCCTAGTGTTGGTAGAAGGTTGGCCTGATTGTACCTTCAACAAAAATAACCCAAGGCATGGGGTCAAAGCACAGCACAAGAAGCTACTTCTGCACAAATACATTTTAGAAATTGTGCTGGTAATTCTGACATTATTTGATGCCCTCTGCTCGTATCTCGCTCAGCTGGAGACTCTACCCAAGCAGAACAGTTTAAAATGGGAAATGGAGCCATCCAGTGCAGGGGCAACTCTTTAATCCTGGATATCTTCCATGGGTTTCCAAATCACTGCATTCAGTTTCTCTCTTGATAAGGACTGGAAAGGTTTGAGATAAAGAGAAATTTGATTTTATCTCAAACTTAGCCAGCCCGAGCAGTCTGAGGGGTTTTGTGCTGCAGTGAAGGCTGGTGATGCCTGAGTGGGAGAAATGGTCAGGCCAGAGCAGCAAAGGACACCCCAGAGAGCCCTGGGGTGTGCAGGGGGGAAAATGAGGTGAGAAAAAGGGGGATCACAAACAGAGAGAGATGAGATTTTAAACCAACCACCCTACATCTGCTGCACTGCAGAAATATTCTGTCTTTTGATCTTGTAGGTGGTTTTGGTGAGACACTTTTTTATTCTTCCACTACTTGCCAATCACTTGGCTGGAAAACACGGTGTTCAGCAAACCTGAAAATATCCCCCGCCCCCTTGGGATGTCAAATTCCTTCAGCTGCAATTCTGAGATCTCAGGATGGTTCCAGGGAACAAACAGCAATTTCCTCCTTGTCTCACCCGAAGGTGATGCAGATGTTTGAAATCTCCGTGCCTACTGCACAGATCAGGAGCACTAAACATTTCATCTTGATTTCTCTTTGGTTCCACCTACTTCCTGGAAAATTTGGAAGCCTTGCATTTACCACTTCAAATTCCCTGCCAAGTTCCTTTCAGATTTTGTTTTTTTTTTTCTTTTCCCTGCTCCATTTTTGTCTCACACGTTTATTATATGGTGACAAATGCAGTTTTCTTCTGACACCACATAATAGATGTGTGAAACACACACACATGTTCTAGTAAGAGACTGCTCTTTATTTCCTGGCTCCAGTTGCAAAACATGAGTCAGGGTTGGAAAGGTTGTGCCTCTGTCAGAGCTGTGGAATCCACGTGCTCAAACTTTCCTGGGTTCTGCAGCAGTCATGGGGAAAAAATGGCAAATCTCATTCTTATATTTCTATAATCAGTGTTTTCTCCTCCCCCAAGCACATCAAATCTTCATTTTATAATCACCATTCCCGTGTGTTGATTATATTTACTCATTTCAGGCATTGATGCTGTTATTAACAGGAAAAAAACACCTCCAGCTTCTTATACACAGATAAAAGTACCCTCCTAATTCTGGCTTTAATACAAAAAAGAAACATTATTTTAGTGGTGCATTTGCTGTGGATTTCAAGCACTTTTTTTCTCTGCACCAAGTGATTTTTGCTGTTCTGCTGCATAATTGCAGGTAACAACAACCCAGCATTTCCAAAGACTCCTGTGACACAACATTCCTTGTTTATACATCCCAGCTCCCAGTGTACTGTGTGCTCCTGTGGGGGCCCAGTGAAACACAAAATCAGATTTGTGAGCTAAAGTGGAACAAGCCCCATGTTACAAGTTAAAACAAAAACCAAGGAACCCTCCCAGGCAGAAAAAAAAAGAAAAAGAAAAGAAAAAAAAAGAAAGAGAGAACTGAACATCATCACTTCCTACTGGATCCAGCCTTGGAATGCCACAGGGCTGGCAGTTGTTCTGCAGATACCCAGGGGTGATTGGAAACAGCAGGACCATGGTGCTTCCATGTTAATCACAAGCAGTTTTGCATTGGATTTTTTTTGTTTTTTCCTAAGCAATTTTATCCCACAAGTTCCCTGTGGTTGAGCTGCTCCTGCAATAGAATGACAAATAACTGGGTGACATGCTGTGAAAAATTTAGAAAATGAGAGATGCTATCCCATTTTCCAAACAGAGCAGAAACAACACTAATTCCGTTAGGCAAGATGGAACAGACAATTAAACTGGGCATGCTTTTAATTTTGAAGCTCACCAGAGAACGGACGCCTTTTTCAAATGTAACGACTGTGGAAGTGATTCCTTTAAAATGAAGCAAAACCACTGATTTTCCTTGCTAAAATTAAAGCATTTACCTTATACAAAGTATAAGAAATGTTACCTGTTGCTTCCACCATTCCTTCTAGGATAACAACAATTTCTAGCTCCTCTTTGGGCAACTGGGCTTTGGAAATCTCCCAGAAAGGACTCTGCTGGTTAATCTCATGGCTGATGATCAGTGGTGAAACCAAAAAGAGACGATCATCCCCTGTGTAATAACCTACGTTGATATCTGTCTGGTTGAGTGGTATAAATTCCCCCTCCTTTGTCTGTTTGGATTTGATCAACTTGGCTCGTATTGATGCCTCTACAATGTGTGAATTCCTAAGGTCTCCTACTCGGAACATCAGACACAGCTTTCCATCCCGCATGGAAATGACTGCGTTTGTAGAAAAAACCAAGGTTTCTGCCCTCTTCTTGGGTTGGGATATTTTCACAAACATGCAGCCAACCATGAAGGCGTTGACGATAGAACCTAGGACAGACTGCACTAAAAGCAGGATAATTCCCTCGGGACACTTGTCCGTGATGACCCGGTAACCGTACCCAATGGTGGTTTCGGTCTCGATTGAGAATAAAAAGGCTGAGACAAACCCATTGAGGTTGCTGACGCAGGGGGTCCACGTGCTGTCCCCTATGTGATCCATGTCCCCTCGCATGTAGGCAATGAGCCACCAGATCATGCCGAAGAAGAGCCAGGTCACCGTGTAAACCATGACAAAGATCAGCAGGTTGAACCTCCACTTGAGATCCACCAGGGTGGTGAAGATGTCAGTCAAGTACCGGTAAGTCTCTCTGACATTCCCGTGGTGGACGTTGCACTTCCCATCTTTCCGAACGTACCTCTGGATTTTTCTCTTGGCACATTCTTTGCTGATGTTTTTTGGCAGATCCTCTCTCGCTTGTTTGGGCAACTTTGGTTGATGGATAGTGACAGGGCTCTCGATGTCCTGCTCCATTGAGTCTTCTTCCAGGACGTTGGCTGCCACGGAAAACAAAAAAACACGGAAAAGTCGTTATTCCTCTTAGTGCTCTAAGTCAATACACAACCTTTTCCTGTGTTAATCAATAAAATGATCATCCTCATTCCTTGCTCACACAAAAATCAAATCATGCCAAGCACCCTCATTTTGTTGCTATGAAGAAATAAAATGAAAGCAAACTCTCGTTTCTTATCAGGTCATCCTATCCACACCCATATTTAAATTCCACAAGATGGGTTTAAACAGATATTCCTTCCCCCCCCCTTCACCCCTTTGCAGTTTAATGAATGAAATTTTTTATTAACCAAAAAGATCTTAGGGAGATAAAAGATATAAATGAGGGAATGGATTCACTTGGGGGTGAGCAGAGAGAATGAGCTATTGCTGAGCTATTTTTCTCCATCAATTGCATTGCTGTGAGGAAAGTATTAAATAAATACAAGGAGGTTTTTTGAAAAAAAAGAGGCCAACAGTTTTTAGAAAGAACCAATCCTCCTCTTGTTGAAGGAAAGTTGTAATATCTATCAAGAGCAATTCAAGCACACTTCCACAGAAAATCAATATCTCGCTGATAATGAGACAGGGAATTGTGTGTCCTTCTCCCAGCAACGTAAAACCTACGGTACTTCAGATTTCATTTGAATTCACTGTGCCTGTGGCCTTTAATTCAAGTGTACCTTGTCCTCTAATGATCTGGGCTTTTTTTTTTTTAGTTTCCCAGCCTTTAGAGATAAATGGTTTTATTATGGTTGTGTGCCAGAGGAAAAAAGAGTGTACTGAGGAGGAGAGTGCTTTAATCGAATGTGTTTTGCATGGAGGACACGGTGAGGTCTGGGGTAATTGTTGTTTTCAACTGAAATCCTTCCCTTTTCTGGGGCTTCTTCCTGCAGGAATTTCAGCCCTTGAATTCCTAATTCTTTTTCTTCTGGCTAGCTGCTGTCATTCTTCTGCCAGACTGTAAGGGGAAAAGTCTTCTGGTGGGTCTGCCCAGGTGCTTGACTCTGAATACAGAATATCAGAATGGTTTGGGGGGGGAAGGGAGCTTAAAATCACCCAGTCCCCCCCTCGTGCCATGCTCAGGGACACTTCCACTATCCCAGGTTGCTCCAAGACCTGTCCAGCCTGGACTTGAACACTTCCAGGGATGGGGCAGCCACAACTTCTCTGGGCACCCTGTGCCAGGGCCTCCTTACTCTCACAGGGAAGGATTTCTTCCCAAAATCATGTCTAAAAAGCAGCACTGCTGTGAGTTTGTACCATTCTCTATGGAGTGCTGCACAAGGGGCTGCTCTCAGTGGGTCAGTGTGGCTCTAAAAGCATTTTCCACTCCTAGACACATGTGCTGTGCAGCAGATCCTGTGTGGAGTCTCACAGCACCTGCAGCTTTTTAAGATGTGCAGGTTCATCCCTGTAAAGAAAGATCACAGACCCTTGTGGAGTTTTATTGAAATACCCAGGGGAATAGAAGGGTTGTAGCCCAGTTGTCTCTCCTCCTGACCTGCTCCTCTTTCAAAGAAAGCCTCAAAGCCCTACAGTAGCACAGAATCTGAGAGCAATTCCACATTTCAAGGCCGTGCACCTCATCCTGTCACCTTTTCAGTTTGCTGTGTGTCTCAGGGGAGCCTTCTCAGGGCTGATGGCAGTGGCAGCACTGGGAGCTGTGTCACAAGGCCCTCGGTTCTGAATGAACTCCCCCAGTCAGGGACAGCGTGCCTGCTTGCATTATCCCTGATGCTGGGGAGTGCATGACAAAACACAATCAAAAGGCTTTGCAGGGCCCTTGTGAGGCAGACTTAAGCCAAAGCCAGAAAATCTGAAGTTAAGGTTTCACATTTTGTGCTCAGCTCTCTGTTGTGCCTGAGGAAATTCCAGTCCACAGGAGTTATCACTGCAGCAACAGAATCCTCAAATAATAATGAACAACCTATGAAGGCTCTGGCTTTTGAGGCTTTATGTTAAACTACTAATGCTGATATAATGGGGTTCATTATCTTTCAGGCATTATGAATAATTTGCTTTCCCCTTCCATCAGATCCTGGCATGGACACAGAGACCAGGAGTGGGAGAATCCTGTTGGTTTAGAGAATATTCCTTACTCCTGGCCCTGCTGTTATAGGGAACCATGTCCCAGAGCTCCCTGTCTGAGCATCTCTTACCAGAAATTATCCTGGGAGGGGACCCAGGTGCTGATTTTATCCCTGGCAGCAGGAGGAATGTGAAGGGACATCCAGGGCTGCCCTCCCAGCACACCACTCCTGCTTTTCCACACAGTGTTTATTTCCTAAGGGAGTACTTCGAGCAGGGAAGCACTTTTTATTCAGACAGCAAATTTTTACTGATGCTTTCCAAATGCTTTTTGTGGATTTGTGCATCACAGCCAGCCTGACCTGTCTTTCACAGCATGAGGGAAGGGCCACATTTTGTCAAGGGTCCGTCAGTTTTGTAGGAGCAGGGAGCTGCTGTCACAGTGAGTGGGATCAGCTTGGGACAATTCCAGCCTGGGAAGGTTTTTCTTAACCTGGAGAAGTTGCAGTGGAGCTGGTTCTCATCTGGCTTTGTAAGGGGGCAGCTTTGGACAACAAACCCGGTGTTCAACCAAGGTCTCTCTCATTAAAGCATTTATTTGACACTCTTGCAGACATTTCAATCTTCCTGAGGGCATCTGGCCATTTATAAACTCTCCAGGCTCTTCCCAGTGCTGTCATTTCTCAACTCAGTCTCTGAGAGGAAAAATTAAGGTCAAGTTTTTTGTCTTTTTCTCTTTTTTTGCAAGATGCCCTTTCCTTCTTTCCCTCACCCAATGCTGCTATGAATGAATTCCTCTGTGGAGAGGTTTCTCGATCAGAATCACAGTTTGTTACCCTCTCCTGGACTGAGTTTTCACTCCAGAGAGAACCTTGGGAGCAGCAATTCCCAAAATAAGTGATCCAAAGGTTATGCATTTGTGTGTTTCCATGGGAATGCTTGATGAATAAGTTTTAAACACATGGCAGGATCCCTGTTCACCACTGAGGCTGAGGAACAGCCACAAACTGTCAGTGCCTTTGCCACAAAATACTTTGACTAATTATATTTTTTACTTGATATCAACCCAATTAACTTCTGCTGTTTATTTCATCTAATTTTCCTTTTGGTTACATAATGGCTGTCATGGATCCAGGAACAGGGGAGTGAGTAGCAGCAGCCTCACTTGAGAGCTATTTTTGCTCTCTCTGCTCTTCTTCCTGACAAAAATATCAACATATTATTAATCTGCACTGCAAAAAAAAAAAAAAGTATTTCTGAACTCTTCCTGCTCTCCCAGTAAACATTATGTTTGTCTGAACACAACAGCCAGGTAATGAGCCAATCCAGGCCAATTTAGAGGATTCAGTTCCAATGATCTGCTTTGGTTACTCTCTGAGGCAAAACCTACAAGACATGTGAGAGTTCAGTAATGTAATTTCGCAGCAAATGACAAGGAGTTCTCCTAAACAAGTCCCTGAATAGTTCACTCATGTCCTGGCTGTGGCCAAATTAGCAAATTAAGTGTGCCCAGGCCTATTATTTAGTGTGGGGGGTAAAGAGTGGCGCAGCCCACACTTGGATTCTTGAACTCCAGTTGTTTTCCAGGCAGGTTATGTCATACAATCTGCCAACCAGGAATAATCTGTGTCCTGAAATGGAGCCAGGAATTGTGTGTGCTCAGTTCTGCACTGGTCCAAACCATGCCAGGGGCTTTGCTTGAAATTTCACCTTGCAGGGGGTTGTGTGCCAGTGCTCAGAACATTTTATTTTCTAAAATTGCAGCAAATGTTGTTGTCACGTTCTTGTCTACTCCAAAGCAGCACTGGAAAGGCACAGTCCTGATTTTCCAAGCACATTCTTTTATTTAGAGCCTGTAGAACAACATGAAAGCAGTGTCAACAACAAAACAGGACAGGACACACTCTATCCCTTTGAGGCTGTGAATGTAACACATCAATATAACCTTAAGCAATCATTTTATTATCAACAATGTGATTTTTGGTGTATTTTGGTAGTGCTGCACAGAACTTCCTGTGGTGCTGTGCAAACACAAAGCAAAAGAAGGAATATGAAGGGCCCGCTTAAGTACTGTAAGCCTATTTTGATTGTGTATGATTTGCAAAATAATGAGGAGTTTCAACAGAGAATATTGGAAATTATAACTGACCCTTCTGTAGCAGAAGCTGACCTAGAAAGTTCCGTGGGTGTTTCACTGTAATTTAGGTGATTTTAACACTTGTAACACAGTTGTGAACATTTTGTGTGCAAATTCATCGAAAGTGTCCTAATTTCCAAAATCATTTACAATCTAAAAATTGCTCTCCTGAGCTTTGCTGCATGTAGAGAAACGTGCTGAGCAGACACTGTGATTCCTGTCTGCATTCCTGGTGGGATGAGGGCCACTTTCAAGTGAAGGCCCAAGTTTGGCTGTTGGGAAGTCTCGAGTGTTTTACCTCTTGTTTGCCTCCCTGGCACTGCATCCACCTGTGGAATATTTGGCAGGACCTGGTGGCAGTTTGGGCTCCCTCTGTGGGGTTGTTGGGCTTTGCACAGCACAAGGAATTTCTTGTAGCCTTCAACACCCTAAATCCGCGTTGTTCCGCTTCTGCTCTTGATTGCAATGGAAGAACTCAGAGAAGGGGAGATTTTGGAATGCTTTGCCTCATCTCTGCATGGCTTTTGTTTCAGAGCCCTGCAAAATCTTATTTGTGATGAGCACAGAGGGCACAGGAACACAGGAACTCTGGGAATAGAGCAGGATTTGTCTGTGGGATGAGCCCAGCCAGATAATCCTGCAAGGTGCCGTCATCGCCACAAGATATGAGGAGAAAGAGTCTTGTTTAGAGAAAAAAGTGGAGTCTTTTATGATCAGCTAACAACTGTAAGCAGCCATCATCACAGAGCACAGATCCTGGAAAAGAAAGGAATTAGGATCTGGCCCTGTGGTGTTGAAATCAATGCAAGATTGTCTGTTCACTCAGCTGGAAGCATCTCTAGGCCTCCCTTTGAAACGCTGGAGTGCTCAATAAACACTGACTTGGCAAATCTCTTCAAGACCCAAATTGCTTCTTTGCACCCATGGAATCATAAACCTAATTTCAGAGGGAGCATGCGTGTGACTGAGATTTATTTCAGCAGCAGCTTGCACTAAAAAAAGACATGAAATGAGATATATTTGTGATTAGAAAAGAGACTGTAAGGATGATACTTTGTTTTTTTTCACATTACCTGCTTCATCACTGCCTTCTAAACCAACTTGATAAAAAAAATGTTCTACTATTTTCATTTGTTTTAATCCTGTACAGCTGCAAGAATCAGTCTGAGTAACACTTTGTGTCTCTTCAGTACAAACATTTCCATTCATTCCTGATTCTTGGCCCTTTTATTATGGAGGGTGGAAAAATGAATCCAGTAACTCAACTTTAAAATCACATGACTCCATTTTTGGTAGTCATTTGACCTTGTAGTTTTTGTCTTGGATTCGAACCAACTTCATGGCAGAATTTATCACTGAAGGATCCAGAATGCTGTTTTTACATCTGCTTTGCTAAATTTATCTTCATTTGAATCACGGGGAAGCCAAACAGCCTTGGCTGGGTAACATTTGTGGGGCGATGTAAGAAATCTGCTCCTGGCTGTAAGAAGGTTGTGAACCTGCCAAGATGTGCAGAGACAGTTGATGATCAACATCTTCAGCCTTTCATGAGGCTGTGGGTCCCAAACTGGATTGTGAAACTTGTTTGCTACCTGAAGTCTGAGCTCTTGGAGTCAGCGTTTATTCAGAGCCATATCTAGAAAAAATGCCTGGCACTGAACACAGATTTCTGGAATAAGGAGAGGTTTCCTGTCAGATTAGTCTTTTACCAGGTTTTTGGCTCACAGAAAAGCTTGAGCTCGAGCTTCAGAGCAGGTATTTCTGTGTCCAGGACCAGGTTGGACATTGAGGTTTGGAGCAACCTGGTCTAGTGGAAGGTTCCCTGCCCTTGGAACTGGGTGATCTGTAAGGACCCTCCAACCCAAACCATTCTGTGATTCCATGATTCCATCACATCCTTGTCCTCTCCACAACCACTGCAGAAATCAGGCTCCCTGCTTCCTCTGAGAAGGTGACAAAGCTGAGGTAAAACCTTTTTTGCACTTGGAAAATGCTGAATATTGTCAGTGCTGCTGCCAGCAGCGGCACACGGACAGCAGCAGAGACAGCCCAGATGTCCCAGCCCGAATTGTGCCACTGGCACCACCAGAGCTGGGCTCTCCTCTGGGATTTCCATGGGCCAAACTGGTGCCAGGTGCTGCCAGAGGGATAACAGGGATCACTGATGGATCGTGGTACTGCCAGCTGCAAATCCTGGCCACACGTTTGCCTCCTGCTGCCTCTGGGTCACACGTGTCCCCTGACTTGCTGCAAGGTGTCCTTGTCTAATGTGATCCCTGAGATTTCTTTTTCCAACCCCAATTACTTTTTACTCAACCCCAGTTATTTCTGCCAGTTGCTATCAGGTGTCTGAATGCCAGAGTTTTTGTCAGTTACAAAATTTCTTCAAAAATCTCCTGAGAATTCAGCTTTTCTTCTCCGTGGGGTGTACCAGGAAAAGGAGAAAGCATGAAAAACCTGTATTGAGCTTATTGTTATCAATTTTAAACTGTGTTTATATGCTTTAACTGCTAGAAATAATAAATTAATTAATTCAAAATCTGCTTAAATCAGTGCATATTCAGGGTTGTAAGGAACCTCTAAAGGTTTCAATGTGCTGTTCAACACAGAACCAACTTCTAGAGTGCACCTCTGAGAAGAGTAGGGCTTCATCTTCTCTGCAGCTTCTTTTTTGCACCTGAGCTCAGCTTTCCAGAGAAGTTACATGAGGACTGGTTAAATCCTGATTTCTCCATGTATTCTCTTTACTGGTAACATGGAAAAAGACTATTCCCACCTTTTAGGGGAAGAGATTCTCGAGATTTCTTTCCCCATCACAATTTTCCCGACTGAAAACTCCGGGAACAAAAATGAGCTGATCAGCTGAGCTATTTTGTGTGGATAATTCTGGCCCAAACATTTCACACAGATAATTCTGACTCATTTAATTCTTCACTATGTAGTATCTCTGATATCTGGGGAGTTCTCCTGGTTGTTTCTGGAAGTGTAAATAGGAGTTTGGCTGCCCTGTCCAGTGGTGATTGCACTGCTAATTTAGCAAACTGATTGTTTTGGCTTTGGCCCAATTAATGCCCCAAGAAAATACCTGAGAATGGTTTGGGAGACAGGATGTGCTCCCATTCAGCAGCATGGATGAGATTGAATCAGATTTGGCTTTTTTCACTCTTATTTGCCAACACAGTTCCACCTTTGCTCCCTCAGACACCTCCACAGGCTCTCATCTCACCCCTGCTTCAAGCAACATAAACCCCTGGTCTGCAACACAGACCTCGCCTTGTTCCAGATAATTTGAAATGGCAAAAAAAAAAAAAAAAAAAAAAAAAAAAAAAAAAAAAAAAAAAAAAAAAAAAAAAAATCACTGCTAATGAACTAATTATGTCTTAAAACCAAGAGAAAGTCCCCACAAGACTCAGGCAGGTGGTCTGCAGTATGACTTGGACATCCTGTACTGCTTGGTCTCAAGGCTGCAGAACCATTCCTGGGTTTATTTAACACTGTAGATGGAGTCAGCTTGGTGGTGAGGCTGGTGCAGGTTCCAGCACAGGAAAAGTTTGGAAATCAAGGCAGGCAGCTTGGCCAAAGTCTCTGTGTCTAGTTAGGTCACCAGAGAGGAGAGAAATGCACTCTCTCAGAAGGAGTTGTCACCAATTTTTGTGCTGGCAGGAGAAGCCAGCCCCTCTTTCCTTGCTATTTTCTATCCCAACTCTGTTCCTGTCCTTTCCCCTGTTTTTTTCCTGAAGTCAGGGTGTTTGCACTTGAATTTTTGTCCTTGGCATAGCGAAATTCAATATTTTCCTGCATTGCTGAACAACCTTGAGGCAGCCTTGTGCCTGAATATTCACAGAGCTCCTTGGGCAGGTGCTGGAACCACCTTGACTGTGCCAACACACTCTGACAGCTCCTTTGCTTTGATCAATGAACTCTCATAAATATAAGGCCCAGGAATGATGGAAAGGGATATTTTTGGTCAGAAAGGAAGGGCTTGATTCAATCAAGATGCTGGGGCAGTCAAGTGAAACCAACAACTTATGCAATGGTCTAAGGCAGAGGACCAAGGCCAAGAGCTTCTGGCATTTTCCTACCAAAAGAGACAGAAGAGTTTTTATGTTGATAAGGACCTTGGATCTGATCAGCTTCAGGTTAGAGGATATGAGATGACTTTGAGAGTGTTCACTTTTGCTCTGCAAAACATTGTTTGCACTAAATAACCTTTCCCTGGGTCAGGATGGTCACTGGCTGGGGAAAGCCCTGGCACTGGTTCCCTGGGTCAGGTGTGGGTTTGCTACAATGCAAAGCAAATATTCACCCACTCCTCACTGCCCTTTCATGCCAATCTTGCAGCTTCCTTGGGCAGCAAAATTTTGGGAGAACAGCTGAAATCCCACTGATAAAGATGAGGTGTTTGAGCTAAGAAGAACTGTCAATTCTTATTTATTTTTTCCAAAAAATACGGACTACAGGGAGCAGAACGACTTTGGAGTACAGATATGTGATTCCTCCTGCCCTCCAATTCTTGAAAGAAGAAGGAAAAACTGTCAGAAACTTCCCTCCAGAAATGATATTCTTTTCCTCACTCAGTTTCCAGCCAATCTGGCTGCCCCCAGGACACAGTCATTGCCCAAGCATAGTGGTTTACTTGCTGCTATTACTGTTGCACAAAGTTAAAGAAGGGGTTGAAAAGACTGGAAAAATTGAAACAGAGAAGGGTAATAATTACTTTTTAAATCTAGTAATGGAGATTTCTTTCTTGAAACTTCCTTGCAGTCAAAGGAGGATTTTGATGGCCTTTGCTTCTATTTCAGGAGAGCAGGATGCTCCTCCTTTACAAAAATCAGGCAGGACTTTAATTTTTACACACATGAGAAGAAAAATTACTGAAATGTTTCACATGGATAATGGGGAAACAACATTTCTGTGGCTTCTGCTGTCCCTCATGGTGGTGACTTGCTGTATGATCACAGTTTTCTGTTTGTTGAGGTAGCCCAAGATGCAAACCCAAACTCTGGCATCCAAATGTTGCCTCAAGTAATATCTCAGGGGCCAGGTAATATCCCTCTCACAATTAGTTTATCTCAACAGCTCTTGTGTTCTTTCCATGCTGCTCCTTCTCCATTTTTGCAGGTGATAATGGGATTTTGGCTGCTTTTTAAAAAGCTAAATAATGAGGCCATCACTGCCTTCATCCCCTTTTCCTGCCAAAAGAAGTCGCAGTGAAATACAGACCTGGTTTCTTGTTGATGATTTCTACTTTTGTGCAGTTTATAGACTGCAGAGGAGAAAATAACTGAGAAATCAGGCTGGAAGTGACATTCAGAAAAAAGAAATTTTAAAAAACCCTCCATAATTTCAGCTGGGTCAATGTTTGGTTTCAGGCTGTGGTGTTTTGATAACCTGGAAATGGTAAGTTCAGAATGGCACTTCAGCAATGTTTCCTAAGGAAATGAGCTTTATATATCACCCTGTCTGGCCTCCTCTGAATCCCTTCTGAAACTCTGGTTGGTATTTAGGCTTTTGGATCTCTTTCAGAACTTCAGTGAGATTTTGGAGCCCTCAGAAATATTAAATTCCTGTCATGAAATGTCATGAAAACAGGCTGAGTTAACCACACTGTTGGACAACAAGAAATCCATCTCTATAAGAGGGAGCTTTTTTCTTATTATTTCTTAATCTTAATATTTCTTTTTTTTTAGGAGTGCTGCTGCTCCCAAAGCTCCAGTCAAATATTTTTTTCAAATCACTATTCCCCTCCATGTCCCTGTGAAGTATCTTCAAAAGGAAAAACCCCTGCTCCTGCTTTGTGTGCTTGGATTTTCCAGGCTGCATCTGCCTGGTTCTCATTTTCCATGCAGGGATTTCCATC
The DNA here is from genome assembly GCA_013400585.1 of Chloropsis cyanopogon. NCBI lineage: Eukaryota > Metazoa > Chordata > Aves > Passeriformes > Irenidae > Chloropsis > Chloropsis cyanopogon. The sequence goes on along the minus strand of WEZZ01026050.1, from coordinate 196,867 downwards.
TTCAACCTCAGCTCAGTTTAGGTCAGACTTTGTGGGTTTGTCCACAAAACAATTGGAGTGCAAGGAAATAAAACTGACTCAACTCGTGCTTTTTTATTTTTAAGTAAGAATTTGAGTAAACATATTTTTGGTTTCAATCCAGATTTTTTTCTTACTTTTGTTTAATCTGAATGAAAAACCTTGTATTTTTTCTGCAATAATGATCAGCTCCACAGATTTTATACTCATTTTATGCCCATCTAAGAAGTTGTTCAAAGATGTATTCACACAAGGACAATATCAGACCCAACAAGAGTAGAAATATAAGATAAAACCACAAAAAAAAAAATCTTTCCATGTTAACAAATAACAACATTTTGGGTTGAAATCAGCAATTCAGTGGTGTCTAAATTACCATTCACTGTGCTATTTCACTTAAGATACATAATAAAGTAAATAGGTTCATAAATTTGTTTGAAAAAAAATCTCAAAGGAGTTGCTGTGAAATTGCTATAATTGCTCTAATTGCCATTATCCTTTTTTATAGGGATATAAGTAGTGAAAAGAAAATTAGAAGCATGGAAATATTTTTTTGTAAATTGGATTTGACCAACAGCATTTTCTAAAATAACTTATGAGGGACAATACATTTAATTTCAAGCTTTCAAAAAAGTTTTATTTTGGCTGTGAAATCCCAAAATTTTGGTACTTTTAACAATAGTTTCATAATTCAGATTTGCACTTCTTTTTCACAGTAATATTTTACCCAACTTTATGAAACAAAGTTGTTTGGAAGAATTAAATAAACTCAAAATGGAGGGATTATATGAAAAACTCTGTAATCCCTATATTGGGTGAATAAGGGGTTTTCTGCTTGTTTTTCTTACTTTGCTAAAAAGTATAAAAGACTTTTTGATTGCCCTTGGTTTTTCCTGTAGGTTTTTCTAATCTGGCTAAAAATAATCCATCATTCCCCAGGATTTTTCCATGCACGAATCACCAGTTTCCTCTCTAAAAATAAGGTCCTTTGAGGGCTAACTGGAATATTTTGGAAAAAGTTGAAAGATTTGGCAGTGCTGGATTCTCCCATTATCCCGTATTGCAACATCCAATTCCTTGCAAATATCTAAGGGAGTCATGATGGCCTTTGATTCTGGGTGGCTGAATGGAGAGTTTAACATAAAAATAAAATGTTATTGTGGAATTATGTTTTATTTCTACGGTGTGGATGGATCTCAGCAGAACAGGCTGCACTGGTGTTACGTTTTTTAAATAATTGAGATTTTAGATGGTACATTCAGCTTGCAAAGGCCATCTATCCTTTCTGGAGCAGGCAAAGCTCAGCAGAAGCACAAATAATTCAAAGCTTTCGTAGCCTTCAGATGTCTTGAGAGAAAAAGGGGAGTTTCTGCTTTTTCCATCTCTCCTGAGTTGTGTAGGGAAAGCGAAATGAGTGAGCTGCCTTTCAGGGATGTGGCCACGGACAGCAGAAATACAAATTGCTCTTGTTAGAGCTGCTATGTGAGACAAGGAATGTGCTGCACTAAAATGGGAATTTCATGTCTTTTTTAGACAGGTACAGAGTCATTTAAAGAAATAGTTGATAAAGGAGCTGACCTTTTAAAGAGAAAACAGTAAACAAAAGTATTTGAGCCCATGGAGGGGAGTTTTTGATAAATGAACAGACCGGTAACTAGAATGTGCTTCTTGTGCATCCAAACCCAAAATTAAATGGAGAACTGAGGTGGTAAAAATAGACATTGGCTGCTTCAGAGCAGCTTTCCATGCATGAAATAAGGCTTGAACATTTGCAAACAAATTAGGCTGTGTGTTGGGAAGGTTTCTGGTTTGCTTCTGCCTGAAGATAACTCATTAGGACATTTAAGATAACTCAAAGGCCCAGCTGGGAGGTGGAGGCCAGAGGCAGAATGGAAATGCTTTTCTAGGAATGATCATGGAATGTCAGAATCATTTAGGTTGGAAAAGACCTCCAAGATCATTGAGTCCAACCTGTCACCAATCCCCACCTTGTCCCCAGCCCAGAGCGCTCAGTGCCACCTCCAGGCCTTCCCTGGACACCTCCAGGGCTGGGCACTCCAAACCTCCCTGGCAGCTCCTGCCAAGGCCTGAGCACCCTTTCCAGGAAGAAATTCTTCCTGATGTCCAACCTGAAGGGACTGATGGGGCTTTTTCTGCCCTCCCTGGTGCCCAAGCACCATGAAATCCACCTGGATGGTCTAAAATTGGGACTGGTGGCTTTGTAGCTATCAGACTTTTCTCAATATGGACAAGTTGCAAGTGAGGTCTTCCAGATCAGAGCACATTCTGATGCCTTCAGTTTTAGCTTTCATATTTTCCAGATTCTCTACTGCATTAGCGTATAACTCTGAACTTCATATGGAAGTGCTAGCAAGTTCTCCTCACAGCTCAGTCAGACAAACCAATCCTTTTCCAGGCCCAAAAATTCTAAACAACAGCAAACTGAGGAGAGCAGCCTGGGAGGATGGGACTGCATAACCTGGAGCTGGAATTGGACAATTAAACCCAAGATGGAAATGGACCAAAACCTATAAAAGTGTGAAAACTCGTGACCCGGGGCAGCCCCAGCTGCTCTGGGCCCCCTGTGCCAGGGCCTGCCCACCCTGCCAGGGAACAATTCCTAATCCCCAATATCCCATTTAACCCTTCCCTCATTCAGCTTAAAGCATGGAAAAGGTCTTTGAATAGACAGGGTTAGACCCTCCAAGGGCTCTAATGCCAGGTTACACAGGAATAAGTGAGAAATGGATCCCCAGGCTCATGTACTTCCTCTGTCCTGGCATAGCGGAGCAGTTTTTATATATTTTTAATATTTTCCCAGCTGTCCAATATACACATTTCTCTTTCTGAAGCCATGGACACGTTCTCCAATGCTCACAAGGGGTCCATTAGAAGTGGACAGATGCTAAGAAAGATATTTGGCCTCTCCTCTGAGAGAATGTTGTTCATGTAAATACTGTGATCAGTTGACATCAGAGATGATTTGGCCCTAATTCAGTGCTAAAAAAACAATTTCTGAGTTCAAATATAGAGTCTTACATTTATTTTTTTCCTAGCCTTGCTAGTTTCCAAGGAGATCGAACCATGTAGATTGTCTGCAAAGGTGGTAATTAGCCAGCAATGAACAAGATGGACACAAAGAACTTATTGGCAAAAATCAAAATTTCCAAGCACTCCTATCAGAGCATTCCTTTTCAGACATCCTAATTTGCCTTTCACCATGGTTTTGTAAACAACTGGCTTTCAGATCACTGCTTGAGCAGAAAAATGGAAAATGTCCTCAGATTGATGCAGATGGGATTTTTTTTTCAGAATATCTAGCAATTAAAAATAAGACCCAACAAATTCTACTGACTATAAATAACAGTTTGGGTTTATAACCCAGTGTTCAGAAAAAATGATAAAGGGAGGAGCAAAGTCTGGATATAAAATATGTTCCCCTTTTTGTGCAACGCAGACCTGGAGGGAGAAATCTGGGATTTACCTTTGGAGTAAAGCAAAGACAGGATTTGTGCTGTCCTTTATAGTTGATGGGAGTGAGGATGGGTGAAGGAGAGATAGGAAGGGCTTTTACTCTCACTGACTCTTGGGAATATCACCCAAATTTCTTTATTAATCTATCCCACCAATATAACATTATTTCAGTATGTAATATCTATATTTTCCTCCTTAGAAAAGATGCTGTTTAGTTGAAGAGTATTTCCTAGTTTGATGAAAATACATAGATTTTAAGATAGAATATTTTCTTCAGTAAAAAGGCTTTTTCCTGTTAAATTTCCTCATAGTTTATCACAGTGTAACTTTAGGCACATCTGGAATCATGCTAAAGGAGAAGCGTTAGAAGAGAAATCCTTTAAAATATCAGTAGTGGAAGGGTGAGTGTGGCTGAGAGTTAATTCCTGAATGTAACCTGGAACAGCCTGTGTGGAAAAAAGGGGGAAACCCTCCAGTTGGATTGTCACTTTACACTTTGAGAACTTGGAGTGAGGTGGGGGTTGGTCTTTTCTGCCGTGTCCCAAGGGAAAGGAGGAGAGGAAATGGCCTCAAATGGCACCAGGGGAGGCTCAGCTTGGAGATTGGGAAAGAAAATTTCCCTGGCAGAGTGGTCAGGCCTTGGGATGAGCTGCCCAGGGAGGTTTGGAGTCACTGGAATTGTCCCAGAGCAGTCTGGATGTGGCCTTGGGGACAGGGTTTGGGGTGATGCTGGTGGCACTGGGGTAGTACTGGGTGATCCTGAAGGGCTTTTAATGATTCTGTGATTCTGTCACCTTTATTATGATTTTCAAAAGGCCTGGATGAAGTTTTTGACCTTGTTTCTGACTTTCACACCTCCATGTATCCCAAGATGGATCTCCTCTGTGTTAACAAATGGATATTTATTTCCATCTACACAGAATGTGTGGGAATCATGTGTGAAATGAATAGTGAGGACCTGAGGTATGTGGAACACAAAACAAGGAATGTGCAGTCAGGAGGAGTGGGAGAGATGCACAGAAACCTTTTTTTCTTGTGTTTTTTTTTTTTTTTTTCTGTATATAAACACATTTTTTTTTTTCCACTGGATACTGGGCTCTGAAATGGTGACTAAAACCTTTATTTTGGAGCTGTTACTCCTCCTCCAGCTTGTGAGACTGGTATTTTGTACTGTACACGAAGCTGCATCACAGGCATTTTTATCTGATGCTTCCTCCAGCCGGCAACAGGGAGCAGCAGCAGAACAAACATTTCCCTCTGGCTGCTGGACACAGCCCCGGAGCCCAGGAGGGCAGTGAGTTTGTAACTCAGGATTTGTGTTGGAAGCTGAAATGATCAGCAGCACCAGAGTGAAGTGGAGAAAGCAGTGTTTTATATAATCCCAGCCTCTGTCAGTGGAGGGGGTTGGAGGGAGCCTGTAGGATTTGCCTGCTCACATTCACAGCACCGGGAAGGTGGCCTGGATACAGAGGTTTTTTCACTCTCTTTGCACCTCTGCAAATGTTGGAATAAAAAAAGATAACGGCCTAAGAACTTTCTGTGGGTTGTTATGTAATGAGATGTTGGGCTCCTCACATTTCTCATTCTTGTTCATGTACAGGGACTCTACAGAGAGCTACAGCAGAGGGTCCCCAACAAGATTCCATGAAATTTGATAAATTTGGGATTGGGAACAAAGAGAATTCCTGCTGCATGGGCACCTAGGCCTTCCAGGGTCTCAGAGATCACCTCTAAAAGAGTCACTTATGGACCCTCAGAGTCACAGGATGGGTGAGGATGGAAGGGACCACAGTGGTGCCACCTCCCTGCTCCAGCAGGGCCATCCCAGAGCACAGGGCACAGGGCTGTGTCCAGATGGCTCTGGAAAATCCCCAGGAGGAGACCCCAGAGCCTCTCTGGGCTCTGCTCAGGGCTGGGCACTGCCCAGGGCAGAAGTTGTGCCTCCTGTGCAGGGGAATTGCTGGGCTCAGGCCCTGCCCGTGGCTCTGGGGCCATTGCTGGGCCTGGAGCAGAGCCTGGGCCTGGGATGGCCCTGCTGGGCACAGGGACAGCCAGGGATAGACAGGGATGGACAGGGACAGACAGGGATGGACAGGGACAGCCAGGGACAGTCAGGGATGGACAGGGATGGACAGGGACAGCCAGGGACGGACAGGGACGGACAGGGAGACCCAGGGCTGAAGCCCCTCTCCCTGGGGCTCCTCTCCAGGCTGAGCAGCCCCAGCTCCCTCAGCCTTTCCTGGGCACGGAGATGCTCCAGGCCCTTGTTCAGCTCCAGGAGCTCCTGTCCCTGCTGTGCTGAGGAGCCAGAGCTGGACACAGCAGCCAGAGGAGCCTCCAGGGCTGGGCACAGGGGCAGGATCACCCCTGACCTGCTGGGAAGGCTCTGCCCGATGCCCCCCAGGACAGCACAGATAGTGAAAGAGAAAGGAAACATGTAACCACCCATGCTGGGTGTTATTTGTGTGAATACCAAAGAAGCTGCAACCCTGTCTCTAAGTTAATCTTAAATCTGGGGTTAATCCACACAAGGAGCTGGCAGCCTGACCTGCCACACATCTGCCCCCAGGGCACCACACCTTCCCCCTGGTGAAGTGTTTATTATCACAGTATTTATTATCTCTGTCTTCTTGCACAGAGCAACATCTGCAAGCCATGAGTAAAGCTGATGTGGTAAATGCCCATCAGTTACAACTGATTTCAGGCTGACCCCGGCAGGCCTGACCCAACCTCACTGCCATTCACATGGAAATGAAGTACAAGCTCCTATTGCAGGGATTTTGTGACTAAATTAAAAACATCTTGCTTTCCTTCTGTGATCACTTTTAACAAATTGTCTGACTCGCTGGCTTTCACCTTCTTTCTTCTGCAATTAGCTTGATTATTTGCTTTTACATTTAGTATTAATAGGACTTGTGTCTGTAAAGCTTCCCCGTGGAATCAATGAATGAATCAATCAGTTTCTCACTCACCCTGCTCATCCTCTCAGTCCAATTCGAGTCTGCTGGTGTTACTTGGTCCAGACAAAATTTAGGAGCTAAAAACCACATCTGGGTGCACTGGGGTATTTGTAGGAGGCAGAAATATATTATAATATCTCCACCTTGGTAGGGGAAAAACAGTGCTCAGTGTTGTTCCCAAAGTTCTCCCTCTCTTGGCAGGCTGAACACATTTAATCTTCTGTGGTGTTATCCCAGGAACATTAATGCAAATAAAGCTGGCCTGGAATTTAGTCTAAGGGAAGTAATGGCTTAGTCAGGGGTGGCAGAGTGACATTTCAGGGCCATACTATGCTGTGCATCAGATCCAGCAATTTTAAAAGACCTTTTTGACCTTTTGATTAAAAAGACTCCCAGCATTTGTTCTTCTCCACCTCCTCATAAAGCTGTCACTGTTTTCAGTCCTTCTGTTGCATTCTCTTCCTGCTTAAAATAAAATGAAACTGTTGGCCTCTGGTCAGGTGACGTGGAGCTGGAGAAGCAGCCTGTATCCATAGGAGGGCACACCTACTCTGTTTGCCTATGGAAAGCAGAACCAGTGGACAAACAGGGGACTGGAATTCCGTCCATGGCATCTCTGGCCTGGCAAGGCACTTAATGCTGGGCCCAGAACTGGCTTCATATCCAGTTTACCTGGTCAAGTGCTCCACTTGTCAGATCCAGAAGCACAGGATGAGCTGGCCAGGCACACTTTGGGCTCTTGGCAACCTCTGTAGAATCATAGAATGTCCTGAACTGTGAGGGACCCACAGGATCATCAAATTCAGCTCCTGGCCCTGCTCAGACCCCCCAACAATCCCAGCCTGTCCATTCCTGGCAGCGCTGCCCAAAGGCTCCTGGAGCTCTGGCAGCCTCGGGGCCGTGCCCATTCCCTGGGCAGCCTGGGCAGTGCCAGCACCCTCTGGGGGGAAGAACCTTTCCCTAAAATCCAACCTAAATCCCTCCTGGCCCAGCTCAGCTGCTCCCNATGGAAAGCAGAACCAGTGGACAGACAGGGGACTGGAATTCTGTCCATGGCATCTCTGGCCTGGCAAGGCACTTAATGCTGGGCCCAGTATTGCCTTCCTATCCAGTTTACCTGGTCAAGTGCTCCACTTGTCAGATCCAAAAGCACAGGATGAGCTGGCCGTGCACACTTTGGGTTCTTGGCAACCTCTGTAGAATCATAGAATGTCCTGAACTGTGAGGGACCCACAGGATCATCAAATTCAGCTCCTGGCCCTGCTCAGACCCCCCAACAATCCCAGCCTGTCCATCCCTGGCAGCGCTGCCCAAAGGCTCCTGGAGCTCTGGCAGCCTCGGGGCCGTGCCCATTCCCTGGGCAGCCTGGGCTGTGCCAGCACCCTCTGGGGGAAGAACCTTTCCCTAAAATCCAACCTAAATCCCTCCTGGCACAGCTCCAGCTGCTCCCTGGGTCCTGTCCCTGGTCACAGGTGAGGCTTTTGTCCAAGTGCCCACTGCTGAAGTGGCCTGGTGCTTTCACAGAGGGCTCAGAGAGGATCAGAGAAAACGAAAAGCAAAAGCTGTGTCTGTAATTCAGTAAACTCCAAACACAGATTGATGCCTTGGGAAGGCTGAGCT
>WEZZ01026050.1:148290-184171 GCA_013400585.1 Chloropsis cyanopogon | reverse complement strand
AAGAAAAGTTCTTTATGGTGTGTTTTAACCTGCACTGGAGCTTGGCAGTCAGGTGGGACTCAGTGCTGAGATCAAGATTCACTTTTAAATTAAGCTGATTGGTTTAAAGCCATAAATTAACAAAGCTGGGAACCACAGATTCCATGGAAACCAGAAGCACCTTAATCAATAAAGATCTGAAATCAAATCCCAGGATCCCTGAGGCTGGCAAAGCCCTCCCATCCAGTCGTGCCAGCTGTGCCCCATGCCCACCTTGTCCCCAGCCCAGAGCACTCAGTGCCACCTCCAGGTGCCACCTGCAGGGATGGGCACTCCAAAGCTCCCTGGGCAGCCCTTGCCAAGGCCTGAGCACCCTTCCCATGAAGAAATTCCTCCTGAATGGATATTTCTTTGTTGTAATCCTGCCTAGCAAGTAATTTGCAGAGTAATTTTACCTGCTGCCTTTGGGGGACCTGGAAATCAGGTACAGCTGGCAAGGTTGAAGAAACAAAGCAAAACAACCCCCCAGAAAACTCAAAGAAATTGACAGTTAAAATAATTAAATAAATAAATTGATAAATCAACACTGAAAAAGTTTAAAGCTCTCGTTTCAGCTTCATCTTCCCAATGTGGAAACAATTTCTTGGTCCCAGCTGTAGTGGTAGTTGGGGTTTGTAGCTGTTCACCCCTGACCTGCCCACACCCATCCTACGAAATCCCAGCCTGGAGGGCACTTCCTGACTTTTCTGCCTCCTTCCCAACCTAAACTTTGATGCTGTGCCTGTTTGAAGACTTGAGGGTAAACCTGGCCAGGGAATAATTTGTGTTTTATGGCAGCTTCTGTGGTTTTTGTGAGGTCGTGAAGTTTTAATTCTGCGTTGCAGGAAAACCAAATCCTTAGAAATGCTTTTTGCAAAACAACCCCTGCGGAAAACATCCCTTTTTGTCTTGGCAGGATCAGACTTTTCAAGGTGGCTTCCCTTCTGCAGTCCCTCTGCCATGATGTCCCACCTTGGAAACCCTTTCCAGTGCTGTTCTTCCTGCAGCTGGAACTCACCTTGCTAAACATTTTGGCTTGCAAAGAAAAACACTTTTCAAGGTTTTTTTTGGTCAGAACCATTCCAGCAGGTTTGACTTCCCAAAGTGCCTGTCCCCTGCTTCCCTATGTGTAAAACCAGTGTAAAATAGAGGGATTTAATGGGATATTCCCAGTGTAAAATACAGGGACTTAATGGGATCTTCCCAGTGTAAAATAGAGGGATTTAATGGGATCTTCCCAGTGTAAAATAGAGGGATTTACTGGGAACTTCCCAGTGTAAAATACAGGGGCTTAATGGGAACTTCCCTGTGTAAAATAGAGGGATTTAATGGGATCTTCTCAGTGTAAAATAGAGGGATTTACTGGGAACTTCCCAGTGTAAAATAGAGGGACTTAATGGGATTTTCCCAGTGTAAAACACAGGGACTTAATGGGATATTCCCAGTGTGAAATACAGGGACTCAATGGGAATTTCCCAGTGCAAATACAGGAACTCAATGGGATCTTCCCAGTGTAAAATAGAGGGACTTAATGGGATCTTCCCAGTGTAAAATACAGGGACTTAATGGGATTTTCCCAGTGTAAAATAGAGGGACTTAATGGGAACTTCCCAGTGTAAAATAGAGGGATTTAATGGGATCTTCCCAGTGTAAAATACAGGGACTTAATGGGATGTAGGACCTTCCTCTGACTGTCCTCATGTTAATTTATTTGGAACATGAAGCTGCCATAGGAAATACAGAGTGGGATAAAGATTTGGTGCACACACTGCAGAAAGCCCTGAAGTTTTGCACATCTCTGGACTCTGGGAGCCTGAGGAGAAATCTGGGAAGCGAGGAGGAGCAAGATTGAGAGAAGTGCAAAACGTTTCCACAGCTTTGCTGTGCCTGTGCCTTTTCCCTCTCCTTTTGACTCAAGCTGTTACTCACACCGAGCTGTTTGGGCTTCTCACGTGAGAGGCACCACGTTGGACCAGAATTCTGAGAAATAGCCAAGGTCTGCACGAGGCTCAGCAGTGCTTGGAACATTGTCTCCCACCCAGGAACTGCCAGCTGTTGTGTCCTACATCATAAACCAACCACTGGGTGTTGAAATGCAGGAAATAGAAGCCACACTGAGTCCCTCAGAGAGAGAAAGGAATGCAGGGATTGCATTAGAACCTTTGGAGAAGCTAAAATATATTAAGCCAAAGTAGGGCTGTAAGTTTTAGTTTTAAGTAAGTAGAAATATAAGTAGTATATTTTAAGAGATTGTAAATATATAAATATATAAATGTATTAATGTATAAATATATAAATATAAGTAAGAAATATATAATAATATATAAATATGAGTAAGAAATATATTTAAGTGCCTTAAGAGACTGTGTTAGCCAGTAAAAGGCCCTAAAGGCTAGTTTAAAGGTCAGTAGAGTTACCTTTCACAAAATTAACTCAGCTCCAGACATAAAGAAAACATAGCAGAACACTGCTTGAATTTCTAGATGGAACAGATAGAACCATTTGGTAGATTTTGTGTAAGAACTGACACTACTTTCACACATTAGAATCAAGCCAGGATAGGTGCAGGAAGAATGTTTTGTGTTTTTAGCTGATTGGATGATTTATGACTAAAAATCCCCCTTTATTGCAAAAAAAAAAAAAAAAAAGGACGAAGAAAAAAGGTGTGGGAGCTGCTGCTGCTGGGAACATGAGGACTTTGTGCCAGAAAGCTTTAGCACTGGCTTTAATACTCAGAACTCTTTGCCTTCGAGACTGAGGCATTCATGCAATAAACAACTTTACAGCAACCAACAACTGCTCCTGTCTCTGAAGACCCAAGGCCCAGGAAAAACTCGACAACTGGGGACGAGGGACTGGAGGAAGAGATTTTCTGGGACGAGCAGAGTAATCAGTGAGGGAGCTGAGGTTTTTCTGGGTTACCTCTGATTTAAGAAGGCACCAATGTGATTAAGAAGCACTGAGCAGCCTTTGATCTGTGAGTCATTCCGTTCTGGGCCCGAGCATCTGCTCCCTTTGATCCACGGGGCACGCTCTGCTCTCCTGATCTGCTGTCCCCAGGGCTCTGGGGCTGGCTGCAATCTGTTAAGTGGACACAGGGAAGTTGTCTTGGCAAAGACTGGGAGCTTCACAGAATCCCAGAAGTTTTTTGGCAGCAGATGCTCTCGTCGATCCAATTTGCCGTCAGAGGCTACTCAGACAACTGCAGCGTGTGCAGCACATTAGACATGATCTAAAGCAGATAATTTGTGCTGTTGGGTGACACCAGAAGTACAAATCAGTCTCTTCTCTGCTCCAGCTGGGGCACTGCTGCTCCCCCTCTGTCACATCCACTCTTTCAATCCATTCACTGCAGGAACCTGTCACCTCCCTGGTGACAATATCCAGGCAGCTTGGCCTGTTCTCTCTTGGCACCATCCCACTGTGCTGTGCTCCCTCCTCCATCTCTCCTAGTCCTACTCAGTTTTCCCTCCCCAAAATAGCCCCTTTTGTTTGCTTTGAGGGAAAAATATAGAATTTGTGCTAAATAAAGCCCATCCAAATTTGTTCTGCTTGGTCCTACCCTTCTGTGGAGGGGGGGATGGATTAAAGGTTGTTTACACCCTGAGATAAGCCAGAAGTATTTACTGATTTTTATTGCTGGTGCTGCAGTGAGTCAATGTATTAGGACAAAATGCTATTTAGAGCAATGGAAGGAATGGATACTTCAGTGACAGCATTGATTTTGATCTAACACAGACTAATATCCCGTGCTGGCACAATGCAGATCACAGCCAAACGAGATCTTCACTTGCTGCAATGGAAAATTATTAAAAAGCAGCTCTCAGTAAATGCATTAACATATGGTGATGTGGCTCTGGCTCTGCACTCCACAGGCTCATGGAGAACGTGAGGAGCTCTCCCCTCCCCCAGCTCCTTATCCAGACATTTCCCACTTGGAGAAGAGCAATGAAAAGAGGCCAGAGCTCCTGTTTCAAACTTCTGTGCTGGACACCAGTTTGGACTCTGCCTCCAGTTGCCCAAAGCCAAAACTGGATCCATCTTTTCCATTTACACTCCAAGGAAGAGGTGGCCCAGAGGAGAACACTTCCATCCTTGGAGGTGTTCAAGGTCAGGGTGGCTCTGACAAACCTGGTCTAGAGGGAGATGTCCCTGTCCATGACAGTGGGGTTGGACTATTGAAGGTCCCTTCCAACCCAAACTGTTCTATTTTCCTTTCCTGACAACAAATTATTTAAATAATATTCAGCTTAAATTAAATTTAAATAATATTTATTTATTATTTAAATAAACCTCATCAGCCATGGTTACCATGATGTTTTTGCAAAGCAAAATAAAAATCCTCCACAGATCTACATGCAAGATTGATCTGAAGGTAATTTCAGTTCTCTGCCCCATTTGTACACAGAATTCCAGTGCTGCTGAGATCCAAGACTGCACTCTGCAATTCATGGAAGGAATGAAAAGATAGAATGTTAACCAGGAGAGCAGCAACCATAGAACCAGCCTTGACTTTTGACTTCCAGTTTGATACTCCAGGTATAAATCAGAAAATCAGAATAGATTGGGTTGGAAGGGACCCTTAAAGATCAACTCCCACTAGACCAGGTTGCTCAGAACCACATCCAGCCTGGACTTGAACACTTCCAGGGATCCAGGGGCAGCCAGAGCTTCTCTGGGAAAACTGTGCCAGGGCCCTACTATCCTCATTGTAAAAAAAAATTCTGCCTTATATCTAATCTTAATTGAGTCTCTTTTAGTTTAAACCCATTATTCCTTGTCCTAGTGCAACAGCACTTAGCCTTGTTGAGCCCAAACCTCATGAGGTTTGCATGGCCACACTCCTGAGCTTATCCAAAACCCTCTGGGTTGCAAATAAAATTCCTAAAAATGACTCTTAAATGAGTTTCCTCTTCTGATCATAGCAATGATTCACCTGGTGAGTGATTTTCAATTTTTGGCCCTCCAGTGAGAAGCAGGTACATTTTGAGCACTGGTGTTTCCTGCCATCTGGATAAACTCCCAGTGAATTCCAGGTACATTCACCCAAGCCTCAGAAACTTCCTGTGTTTAACGTTATTAATGTAGAATTTCCAATTTCTGGTGGACTCAGGATCGGATTAAATCCCTACAACCCCTCTAATCATGTCCAAAAGTCATACAGGCTCTTAGTGAAGGCTCACAGAAACACACAAGAGAAAAAAACAAAACCAGAGAAAGTAGGACAGTAAAAGAAAACTATTCTGAGAGTTGGAGAGTAAAGCAATTAAGTAGATGCTTTCTTTCTTCCTGAAATTCCAATCTTGGGGCTTCCTGAAGGAAACACAAATAAAAGGAAGCACTTCCTTCCTATGTAGCAAAACCAGTCTGTCCTAATCCACTTTGCTTCCCAACAGACTCCTCAGCTTTCAAAGACACAAATGAACTTCAGTCACTTCACAGTGCAAGGCAAATTTTAAAGTTTTAGGTCTCCCAGCCATTGAGGACTTTTTTTAAGGGAAATCTCTGGTGTGCACAGTGATGTTCCAGCACAGCTGGGCAGCCTGGGGCAAAGGAAAGGGTTGCAATGACCCCTCTGTGCCTTTCCCACAGCTCTGCAGCCACTGGCACAAAGCAGCTCTTCCCAGTCTCCTTCTGCAGCAGGATTTGCAAACTGCCAGGGGACAGGGAGCCCTGGAGAGACAGCTGGGAGTGAGGAAAACTGCTGGGAGAGGAGAGACAGCTGGGAGAGAGACCACAGAATCATGGAATGGTTTGGATTGGGTTGGGTTTGTGTGGATTGGATTGGATTGGATTGTAGTGGGTTGTATTGGATTGGATTGGATTGGATTGGGTTGGAAGGGACCTGAAAGCCCATCCAGTGCCCCCCCTGTCATGGCAGGGACCCCTTCCACTGTCCCAGGCTGCTCCAAGCCCCAATGTCCAACCTGGCCTTGGGCACTACCAGGGATCCAGGGGCAGCCCCAGCTGCTCTGGGCACCCTGTGCCAGGGCCTGCCCACCCTGCCAGGGAACAATTCCTAATTCCCAATATCCCATCTAACCACACTCTCTGTCAGTTTGAAGCCATTCCCCCTCATCTTGTCCCTTCATCCCATGCCAATCTTCTTGTGGAGATTGTCCCTCAAGATTGTCCCTCTTCTTCTTGATTGTCTCTCAATCCTGTGCCTCTCCATCTTTCTTGTGGAGTCCCTTCAGGTCCTGCAAGGCCCAACGAGCTCACCCTGAAGGAGTGAAGCCTTGAAGCCTTCTCTAGGCTGAACAAAACAATTCAGTTTGGATGACCCATAAGGACCCTTCCAACCCAAACTGTTACCAGCAGGTGAGGCTTTATGAAGGGAAAGCCTAAGGAACAGGCCTGAGCCAGATTACAAGGCCTTCCCTCTATAAAGCTTTACCTATCAATGACACCAAACCATTCTACGAGTCTGGGGTGACTCAGCCACTGCCCTGGGCCACCAGTCCCAGTGTTTGACCACCTATTTCATGAAGAAATTTTTCCTTCTAGCCAAACTCAAACTTCCCTGTCTGTGTCCAGACGTAAAAGTCAGCCAATGCTCAATGTCATTTAGGGTCAAGTCTGAAGGTTGCTCACTCTGTGCTATCGAGGGAGTTTTGAATTTTGTTAAAAAGTGATTTTCTTTTGATGCCTTTTGAAGGCTGACCTAGAGCAGAGGCTGAAAGGAGCTAAAGAATAAAGCAGGGATTTATTCAAAGGATTTCCTCCATGGATCCACCTTGGGCAGCACCAGAGCCCAGCCAGGGCTGCACCCAAGATGAACCAAAATGGGCACAAAATGCACGGCTGGGCACGGGGTCTGTCACATTTATAAGTTCTGGTCCACCAGCACATTGGAGTCAATTGTCCAACCACAGCTCCAGGCCATGATGCACATCCTTCCTGTCCCTCTGTCCCTCTCTCCCCACTCTGCTGCCATCCACGCTCCTGGGCCTGAGATTTGGATCATTTGTCCTTGGTCCCCAGCTAGAGAAGGAGCTGCTCTGTCCTCACTCTGTGAGGAGAGCTCACCATTCCCCAACACGAAGCACATCATCCCCCAACACCAAAGCAACACAAAAGCTGAAAAACACAAAAGCCAAAACCAGAGGCATCACCTTCACCAGCTGCTGCTTTTTGGCTGCTTTACACAAGTGGAGGGAGAGCTGTGAGCTCCTGGTTTCTGTGGCCTGCAGGGCCAGGGCAGCACTTGGTGGGTGAGAGAGGAACGAGGGAAGATGAGGAAGGAATGAGGGAGGTAAGGATTCTCTGCCCAGGGCTGGCTCTCTGCACCGCACAGTGTCCTGGGAAGGAGTGAAATCCCCCTCCAGAATGCAGTGCCTCGATACTTTCCTGTTTTATTTTGCTTTTCTCTTTGTGCCAACTGTCTGACCTGACAAGGCTTCCCTTTGCTTGCTGAATAACACAACTCCCTTCTTTGCCTGCTGCCTGCCTGCCTGCTCTCCTTTCTCCCATCTTTTCCTGGGAAAGATATATTCTCTCCTTTTGTGTCCACGTCTTTGTGCATCCTCTTTGATTGCCCAAACTTTCCTGCATTCAGTGGCTCCATCAGTTCCCAGATGTTTATTTGCATATATATATATCTACACCCCAGGACTCCTCCCCCCACCCCACTTTTGTAAAAACATATAAATATTTGAAGCAGAAACCCATGAATGTAATTTCCCCACTTTTGTTATTTTTAAAAAGTGTTTCAAACACTGTGGTGGTGATGGGGGGAGGAGAAAACAAAACCCTGCAGAACCCACACTGGGATGGAGCCTTATTATCGTGCATTAATAGGGAAGGGCTGTGCTGCTCCTTCAGAATGAGTTCAGTGTTATGTTCCTCCAGCATATGGAGGGTTTGTTTGATTAGGGTTCTCCTGGGATCTATTCCACATCCTGCCCGTTTGTTTCCTGAGACAGAGACTGTGCAGGAGCCCCCTCCCTGCCCTCTGGGAATGGCTCAGTGCCCTCGGGCAGAAGGAGGGAGGTGTGGTGGGATGACAAAGCCAGTGCTGATGCCAAGCAGGGAATGGTTCCTGGAGGGAAGAACGCAGCCTGCAGACACCCTGAGGAAGCTTCCCCTTCATCCCCCAGCCCTTACAAATGTGCTGTCAGGCACATCTCCCTCCTGAAGTGCTGGGCTTGAAAGCTGAGACAGGTGCAAGGAAGGATGAGACGCACGGGAAAATTAGGAGCCGTGGGTACATGTGGGCACAGAAAGGAACACTTCAGCAAAAAAAAAAAAAAAAAAAAAAAAAAAAAAAAAAAAGCTGGATTTCTATTCTGGGGTTTGCTGCTTTTTTGTGTCTCCATCACTCTGAGATAGTGCTCGGATGTATTTCTCCTTTGCTCATAATACTGGCAACTTTCTTTTGGACTTGCATAGGAATCAGAATGAGAAACAGGAAGAAATTATGGGGCTGCCAATGACTGGAGCCCTGAAGGAAACCTAAACAAGAAAGGAGTGGCTTATTTTTAACAGGGTAGGAAACTGCTCCTGCTCACATGGGAAGTAAGGTGACTCCACACTGCCTGTGGAAGGTAATTATATCTTCTAATAGATCAGCTCACATAATTGGGGTCAAACCCAACCAAACAAACATGCTTAGAGGCAGAAACACTCTCTTTTAGTTTGGAAATGGAGCGTAGGAGGAATATATTAGCAAAGTAATAGCCTCCCTACAGGGGTAACTGGATGAAATATTGTTGCAAGTGTTACACAGAACCTTTGGTCTCTTCTGGCCTTAAAAGCAGGAGAGAAAGTAGGAAAAAAAAAAAAATCCTCCTTCCAGCACAGAATATTCTGTATTTCTTGCTGATGTGAAGCTGTGGGTTTATTGAGAGGGTGACCTGAACAGCACTTGTGCTTTCTGCAAAAGAAAAATCCCTTTTTCTTTCCCCTTGACCTCACTGGGGCTGCCTCACCCCCTACCAGTGCCTGAATGATGCAGATCTTTGCAGATTACACAATTTCCTTTTCCACAGCCAGTTTTTTTTTGTTTTGCCTTTTTTTTTTTTTTTTTTCCCCAGGATTGTTGGGGAGCTTTCTTTAATGCAAGCAGGTGGGTGTCTCTGCAAAAACCTTCTAACTCTGTTCTTCTCTTTGCTGTCCTTTTTATCAGGCCTCAGTTGTCTCCTTGAAATACAACAGTGCAAGGAAGGCCCTGCATGGGCTTGTAAAATACAGGAACACAGGCTTGAAAATGGTTTTATGGAAGAAAAGGAGAGGGATGGGGCTTTGGTGTGATTTTTCTCAGATGAATTGCTGGATGTCTGATTGCTGGAATCTGAAATGCAGGGAGCTCTCGGAACTTTGGGCCTGGAAGCCAAAGCTTAGAATTAAACCCAGAATTTGATCTGAGACCTTGGGAAAAGCTTCCAAACTCAGGTGCTAGAAGGGAGAATGTGGATTTGTAGTTTAAAGCAGGGACATGTTAAGCTAAGTTAAGGAAAGTTTAGAGTTTTAGAATTTAAGATACAGAAAAATAAAAGTAGTTACAGAGGTAACTAAGGAGTTTAGAATGCAGCACTGCAGGTCTGTGTGCCAGAACATGATTGGCTGAGAAAGCTCACACTGGAACATGGGTCTATAAGATGAAATATTTAAGGATTGGGTCACAAACATAAATATCCTTATTAACAGTGTTTTATTGGTCAATAACTCCTTAAAAGGTTTTATAACTGAGGGTCTTGTGACCTTCTGAGCCCTGCTGTGAAGATGTGAGCTGAACTCACCCTTCCTGCCTAGGTAGAAGATAAGAAAATAAACCACATCATCAAAAACAACTCAGAGGTCCCATCTCCAATTCCTTCCAAAATTCCCCACAAGTGAATTACACATCTGATGGCACACAGAATTCTGTTGGAACATCTTTGATAGGAAGAGAATGAAAGATCAGGATATGCAGAGCACAACAAAGAAAAGTTCTGCACTTGAATTACAGCAACCCCGGGGAGCTCCAGGCTGGGCAGAGGGGCTGGAGAGCTGGAAAAGCCCTGGGGGTGCTGGTGCCAGGGGCTGGACACGAGCCCAGGGGTGCCCAGGGGGGCAAGAGGCCACTGGCACCTGGGCTGGGTGAGGAATTGTGTGTCCAGCAGGAGCAGGGCAGGGATTGTCCGTCTGTGCTGGCTCTGAGAGGCCCCTCCAGGGCTGGGTCCAGTTCTGGCTCCTGCAGGAGAGCCTGGAGGGGCTGGAGCGTGTCCAGGGCAGGGAACGGAGCTGGGGAAGGGGCTGGAGCCCCAGGAGGTGAAAACAGATCTGGTTTTAAATCTATACTGCATAGGAAGAGTGGTTTCCCCTCCTTCAGCTCTATCTTGCCTTGTTGAATTCAGCAGAGGCTGCTGCAGGGGCCACCATGAACAGAACAAGCCGCAGTCACCACCCAAATTATTCTTATTATAGAGAGGAAAAAGATATTAAGAGGGAGGAGGCCAGAGGATGCAAAACCCACATGATTTTAGTTAATGTAACCAACTATTTAGAGTATAATTGAACCATTAAGTGGACCTGGGTGTTAATTGAGAGAGGGATATTCTTTGGTAATATAATTATCTACTGCCATTTATCTTTTGGCTGTCATGCATTCAAGCCTGGCTCAATTATCTATTGTTCCACTGAGTTTATTACTAAGGTCAGGCTCTGCAACACAGAGGAAATTTCTGTCAGTTTGCCTTTGTCTGGCTGTGGCTGTGTGGCAGAGCCCACAAGGGAGTCAGTAATTCTGTCTGCTGAGCTGTGGGTGAATGGTCCTTCAGAAAAAGAGTGAAAAGCCACACTGAATAATCAGAATAAAACAAAATCCTGCCCATCTTCTGGTCAACTGAGCACTGTTCATATTTGTGCAGTGAACGAGACAGGGCCCCTGGAAACAAGAGATGATGTCAGTGTTTAATTAAATGATCCTCCATAATCAATGTGCTCAAGCAGGTGGGAAGGCAGAGTTTTCCTGTACCTTCTGAATAAGCAAATTTCCTGATTTCTCTTCTTTTCTCCCTGCCACATCCAGTAAAATATTTTGCCTGAAGCTGACCCTCAGCACAGAAGATTTCAGCCCAAGCAGTGACTGATGGGAGTTAAAACAAGCTGAAAACGTTGCTGTAATGAAAATTACAAGGCAGCTTTAACAATAGATGATACAGCTGGGATCTCCAATTAGGTTAATTTGGCCACATTTAAATCCACTATGAGGAGGAGGAGGTGTCCCTAACTCCTTGAGTTTGCCTAAAACTAGATTAGGGATTAGGGCAGGAAGCCCAAATATTTGTTTGCCCCCAGACAAGCAACAATGGCACGTTTTGTCACTCTTTCAGCCTGAAGAAATTTGTATTATCAGAGGGTAAAATATCAGGCTGCAACCAGAACTGCAGAATGTTCTGGCTTGGGAGCCACAAGTGAGGAGATGCCAGATGAAGATTTGAGCTGTCACAGCAGCCTGAGCTGCCTGTCAGCTTGCTGGCCTGGAGCAGCCTCTGAGCTGAGAGAAACCCCCAAGTGAGAGGCTGCTGCAGGTGAGCAGAGCTCCAGGTGAGTGACAGGGGCCAGTCCTGGAGGATGCTGCTCTGAGCGTGATGCACTTTGGGCTCAGTCCTCCTGCTCCACAGGGATGTCACCTGGCTGACACTCTAGCATTAATAAAGCCCAAATGCCAATGCCTTGCATTCCTTCTGGTGTCTCCATAGACCTTAAAACTCAATAATTCTAAAATTTGAACAAATCACCAGGTTAGTGCTGCCTCCAGCCCTGGGGCCCAGCCCAGGGAGGAGCTGGAGCTGCTGGAGAGAGCCCAGAGGAGGCCCCAGGATGAGCAGAGGGCTGGAGCAGCTCTGCTGGCAGGAAAGGCTGGCACAGCTGGGATTGTTCACCTGCACAGGAGAAGCTTTGGGCTGAGCTCAGGGTGGCCTTGCAGGGCCTGGAGGAGCCCCAGGAACCATGGAGAGAGACAATTCCCAAGGGCTGCAGGGACAGAACACACGGAATGGCTTCCCAGTGCCAGAGGGCAAGGCTGGATGGGATATTGGGAATTAGGAATTGTTCCCTGGGAGGGGCTGGGATGGAATTCCCAGAGCAGCTGGGGCTGCCCCTGGATCCCTGGCAGTGCCCAAGGCCAGGTTGGACATTGGGGCTGGGACAGTGGGAGGTGTCCCTGCCATGGCAGGGGTGGAGCTGGATGATTTTCAAGGTCCCTTCCAACCCAAACCATTCTGGGATTCTATGATAGGTTGGAAAATCCAAATGCCAGGTCTATAATGTGCTCTGAGGTGAACTGACCCAAAATTTTCCTTCGTGATCCATGGTGCTGCCTTTGACAGGGAAGAGCTGAGTGTGGATTGTTACAGCCAGGCCTTCTGGAAATGTGAGGAGCTCTCCTTCAGAGGTGAAAGACACTGCCAGTGCAGCTGACTCTCTTAACAACACTTGTGGGAGTGCTTTATTATTCAGTTTATTCAGAGCATGATAAACATCTTAAAAACTGTTGTTCTAAATAATGAGTTCAACCTCGACAATGTGCAAAAGGCAGAAATCAAATCTTCAAAGATAACCCACAAAAGGACTTGCATGAGGAGCCACCTCATTTATTCTCACAGTGCCTTCTGAAAACAAAGCCAGCAGATTAACAGGTAAATTTGCCTTTAGCTTTGCATTTTCATTCTATTTAATTGTATATTAATAGCTTTTGTCTGATATGAATTATTTTCAGGTAAGAAAATGATTTTTTGATGTGCAAGGTGTGATTGATATGTAAATAGGGCCAAAATTCAGGAAATGCAGGAAGAAGGATGAAGTGAAGAACTTTGGGTGATGGGAGATTGAATTAGAAAACAATCATGAGATGTGAGCTTTCTTTTCTCCTGCAGGAATGGGAGATGAAGATAATAAAGGTATTGTTGCATGTGCTGAATTAATTTAATTTTTCTAATTAGCTTGAATTGTCAGATACTGGAAAATTCTTAATGTTGCTCCATATTTCGCCTTGCTTCCCTTTCAAAACTGTTCTGTTTAGTGTGATAAAATCCCTGCAGATTTATTTGCCTAGCTGACTTCCTTTGCCTCTTTGGGCTGAGCTCTTTCTTTCTCCATAATTTGGAGACTTTAAGCAGTGCTTAATCAATCCAGGGTAATGCCCAAGGTTTCATTAGTGTTGCTTGGCTCTCCCTTTCTAATGAAGCAGCTCCAATTATCTCACCTTTCCACAGGGTGACTGGGATTGAGGCTGCTGAGATATCTACATTGTCCCTTCTTCATTTTTGGGGTTGCCCACAGGCCACAGGACTCACAGGTAGCAGAAAATGAAAATGGAAGTGTGCTGATCTAAACTGGGAAGAGGCAGAGAAAATCCCTGTCAAAGGCAGCGCCATGGAGCATGNCAATTATCTCACCTTTCCACAGGGTGACTGGGATTGAGGCTGCTGAGATATCTACATTGTCCCTTCTTCATTTTTGGGGTTGCCCACAGGCCACAGGACTCACAGGTAGCAGAAAATGAAAATGGAAGTGTGCTGATCTAAACTGGGAAGAGGCAGAGAAAATCCCTGTCAAAGGCAGCGCCGTGAATCATGGAAAGGAAAATTTTGGATCAGTTCACCTCAGAGCACAGTATGGACCTGGCACTTGGATTTTCCAATCTACCATAGAATCCCAGAATGGTTTGGGTTGGAAGGGACCTTGAAAATCATCCAGTTCCCTATTTAATGAAGAAAGAGGGGAGGAAAGAGGATGCAACCTCTTCAAGGGGAGCTGCAGCTCACAGCACGACGTGGCTTTTAACCAACAGATTGGTTTAGGTGGGTTATTCCTGAATTTGGAGAGTGTGCAGCTCTTGCTCTCTGTTTTAAAGTCACTCTGCTGCAGTGAAATGGGGCACAGAGATCAGTCACAAAGTCAGCAGTGTCACAATATCCTTCAGGTACCCATTCCTCCTCAAGCTGCCCTGCAGGAAAGTAAGAGAAGAGGCAAAGCATGTCCTTTCCCCTCTGTTTAGGAGGTGCAAATCAAGGAAATCTGTGCAGTGCAGAAGGAAATGAAGCAGAGTTGAACATCAATCCTCTTGCCTGAAAGTCTTTCTGGTACCTGTCCAAAGACTTGGGAAGGATGAAGGAAGAGAAACTAAGAAGCCTTGGGAAGAAGGTGGTGGGCAGGTTCAGACTGGAAAAGTCCCTGCTGATGAAACAGTATTTGGATGCACTCTCTTTCTGATTGAATGGTATTTGGAACTTTTAGAGATGTCTGAATGTGCCTGGTCAGGAGAAGTTGCGCAGCTTCCTTGATGATCTACCAGCAGTGAGCAGCTGTCAGGAATGGCTCCTATTGCACAGAATCATGGAATGGTTTGGGTGGGAAGGATCACCCAGTGCCACCCCTGCCATGGCAGGGACACCTCCCACTGTCCCAGGCTGCTCCAAGCCCAATGTCCAACCTGGCCTTGGGCACTGCCAGGGATCCAGGGGCAGCCCCAGCTGCTCTGGGAATTCCATCCCAGCCCCTCCCAACCCTCCCAGGAAACAATTCCTGCCCAAAATCCCATCCAACCCTGCCCTCCTTCATCTTAAAACCATTCCCTGTGTCCTGGCACTCCATGCCCTTGTGAAAAGTCCCTCTCCAGCTCTTTTGGACCTCCTTTAGGTACTGAAAGGGGTTCCAAGTTCTCAAAATTCCCCTTATTTCTCCTTGTAGAGCCCTGTCCCCCTGCTCTGCCTTTCTGCTGCAGAGAGGAGACTCACACCCAAGTGACAGCAACCCAGAAAAATTTGTATTTTGTGCTGAGGCTCCCAATATCAAGTGAAAAAGGGAAAAAAAAATGCCTTAACACTTAAAGGCAAGGTTCTAACTTCCCTGTGTGTTCCCATCTCTGAAGTGCACATCAACACTAAGTTACTATGTCTTTAATTAGGTTTTCTGTTATTTNGGCAGGGACACCTCCCACTGTCCCAGGCTGCTCCAAGCCCAATGTCCAACCTGGCCTTGGGCACTGCCAGGGATCCAGGGGCAGCCCCAGCTGCTCTGGGAATTCCATCCCAGCCCCTCCCAACCCTCCCAGGAAACAATTCCTGCCCAAAATCCCATCCAACCCTGCCCTCCTTCATCTTAAAACCATTCCCTGTGTCCTGGCACTCCATGCCCTTGTGAAAAGTCCCTCTCCAGCTCTTTTGGACCTCCTTTAGGTACTGAAAGGGGTTCCAAGTTCTCAAAATTCCCCTTATTTCTCCTTGTAGAGCCCTGTCCCCCTGCTCTGCCTTTCTGCTGCAGAGAGGAGACTCACACCCAAGTGACAGCAACCCAGAAAAATTTGTATTTTGTGCTGAGGCTCCCAATATCAAGTGAAAAAGGGAAAAAAAAATGCCTTAACACTTAAAGGCAAGGTTCTAACTTCCCTGTGTGTTCCCATCTCTGAAGTGCACATCAACACTAAGTTACTATGTCTTTAATTAGGTTTTCTGTTATTTTGACAGTTCATCATCCTCTTCATAAATTATATAGGAATTTGGATATGCTCTGCTTGTTTCTGAGGGCAGAAATTTAATTGCAGGAGTTTTGTTCTCAGGTTGTCTCGAGAAGTTTTTCTGTCAGTGTGACTTACCAGTGCTTTCTCTGCAGTGACAACTGTTGAAATGTATTCTTAGTTAGCCAAAAAAAGCACTTTTGTTAGGAATAATGAGAACAGAGCTTTGACATGCAATGAAAACCTCTGCTAGTGGCAGAATTATGGTTTGTTTTCCCATGGTTTGCTGGGAAGTTGTTTAATTTTCACATAGAATCATTAAGGTTGGGGAAAACCTTCATGATCATTGAGTTCCCTTTATGAGGGACATGAAATTTAAATATTTGAAATACTTCTTTTGACTGTCAAGTGAAAAGAGCTGGAGATGTGATGTGCAGGTATCATGGCCTGCTCTAGATGGATTTCTTGGATTTAATCTGTGAGACGTAGGGGACTCTAGGTCCACATTGGGATGAAAACTCATCCTGCCCTTGCAAAGACTTTCCAAAATGCTGCAGAGCACAGTCAGAGATGTAGAAATGTGCCCCAAAAATCCCCATGTGGGTTATTTCTCCCTCGGCCAGGTCCCTGGGGCACCTCAGATCTCACTGCAGCAGTGGTTTTCATCTGCTCAGATGGGTGAGATCATGAGGATACCTGCAGAAAATGAGAAAATTCGCTTGATACTCCACAACACGGAGAACAACTTGGCTTTTGATCACTTGCAGGAAAACGAGGAGGGAGAAAGGAGGGAGCAAGGAGAGAATGTGAATAATTAAAGCCCATTGACTAACGCCTTCCTGTAGTTTCCAAGTGCTAAGTCTGATATAGCTGTTTAATTTCAAAGGCAACTGAATTAAGTTTCCTCTGTTTGTAGAGCAGAGCTTGGAACCAACAAGACAACAGCAGGCGAGAGCAAAATGAGTGATTTTCTCCCAGGTCAGCACTTAGCACTCTCAGAGTTAAACATTTGCTGGAGATTGTGCTTCTAAATCATTTAGAGCCCGAGTTCACTGCTAATCCTGAAACAGAAGCAATGGAAGCCCTTTCTTTGCACTGAACATTTTAGACTTAGGACCCTCGGGGGAAAAGAAAAGGTTTCTTTCTGCAGGAAGCCAAAATCTCCACAAGAGAGCTGTGCCTTGGTGGTGACAGAGCACATCCCACTTCAGACTCGTTTGGCAGCTACACTCCCAATCTTTGGTCAGGATTTGCTTCCTCTCCAGGATGGGATAAGGGATGGCAAAGGAGGGAATGATTCTCAAGAGATCTGGTTTTGAGCTGGAGTTCAGACCCTGGGTTTTACTCCTGGTCTGTCCTGCTCCTTTCTGCTCTTGATGACTTGGAATGTAGAAATTATATGAAGGAGGTGAATGGACACAGCTGAGTGAAGGTAAAAGGAAAAAAATCCCTGGGAGAAGACATCAGCCTTCTTCAGCACAGGGAGGAGCTGGAGCTGCTGCAGAGAGCCCAGAGGAGGCCCCAGGATGAGCAGAGGGCTGGAGCAGCTCTGCTGGCAGGAAAGGCTGGCACAGCTGGGATTGTTCACCTGCACAGGAGAAGCTTTGGGCTGAGCTCAGGGTGGCCTTGCAGGGCCTGGAGGAGCCCCAGGGAACATGGAGAGAGACAATTCCCAAGGGCTGCAGGGACAGCACCCAGGGAATGGCTTCAGACTGAAAAATGACAGGTTTGGGTAGGATGTTGGGGAAAAAGTCTTTCCCTGGCAGGGTGGGCAGGCCCTGGCACAGGGTGCCCAGAGCAGCTGGGGCTGCCCCTGGATCCCTGGCAGTGCCCAAGGCCAGGCTGGACACTGGGGCTGGAGCAGCCTGGGACAGTGGGAGGTGTCCCTGCCATGGCAGGGGGGGCACTGGGTGGGCTTTAAGGTCCCTTCCCACCCAACCACCCTGGGATTCTTCTCTCTGCACCTCTCCCAGGCTGTAACTTGCCATTTAAAATGAGGAGGGACCTGTATCAAAGCACAGCTTTGAGGTCATCCAACACTGGCTGGTTCTGCAAACATCCCTGGTCCAGCACTCTCCCCTTGGACAGCAGAGCAATGATTTACATGGCCAGGAGATTATTTCCCTGTGCTGGAAAGCCAAACTGATTTGTCTGGTGTCACTCAGTGGGCAATCCTGTTGGCCTTGTCAGTCAGCTTGAAAAATTGATTCCATTCCCCTGGTTTTAGCTCTTGGGATTTTTCCTTCTCCCTGAAACTCTTGTGAGGCTCTGAGGGAGCTGCATGGTCTGGCACTGACCTGACTAATGCAGGGATGGAGCCAGCCATCCTTTCCAAATTTAAGAATCATCTTTTGATCCTCCTAAACTTGGAAAATCCAGAAAATGCTGCTTCCCTTCTAATAACAAAGATTGTGAGGACATGGAGGCTGGTTTTCCATCTTTTATTGGTAATCAATAAAAGGAGGATGAGACCTTTTGGATTCCAGATTGCTCCAGCCTGAGGGCAGGGCTGATGGCACAGCATTCCTAAGGAGAGCCTGAGCTTTCCACAAGCAGGAATATTGTTTCCCAGAGATCTGACAAGCTCAGAAATCAGCACCTTTTCCTTCTGCCCAGCCCTTGGTTTTACCTCGTTGAACAAATCTTGGACGCTAAAGGAAATATTTTGCTGCAACTGAGCTTGTTCCCACTTCCCAGCTCCCACAGGACCTCAGCTCCTGTGCACAGAAATCAGACATTTCACCTCTCAGTCGGTAAGTGTGGCTTTGGCAGGAGAGCAGAAAGTGGCTGGGTGACAAACTCCGAGGAGGGGACTCTGCTCTGAACTCAGTGTCACAAGAAGTGGGGTGGAAACTGCAGAATACACTTTTGCTCTGTGTCAAAAGAGGAGGATAATTTAGGAAATTGATGTTGCCCCTCAGTCTTCTCCTTTCACCTTTCACCCTGAGAACTCTGCATCAGGCTGTGATGCAACCTGTGTTATTAAAATGGAATTCCTGGCTGTGTGAGTGGAGACAGCCAGGTCCTGATCCAGTGTGTGTCACCCACAGGATGTCACTTTGCATCCTCCTCCCTGAAACACTTGGACTTGCAAAGAAATCCTGATGTGTTTTCACATGAAATAAGCCAACCCTAATGACTGCTGAAGGATTCAGCCAGCAGGCTGCAAAACTCTTAAAATATTTTTTTTTTTTTAAAGGGCTCTTCAAGAAAAGACTCCTGGGAAAATGACACACATGGGTCTTCCTTGGCTCGTGGTGTGGAGTGACAGCAGCTGCTGTGTTTCCTTCTGTATTATTTAGGTGAGCTCTCAGCACAAATCTTTCCTCTCTGTGGAGGGGGAGGTTGGATATTAATTGGAACAGAAACCTTAATTCGCTGCGATACAAATCCCAGCACACAGAGTGTGCTGCACTGCATTTGCAAAACATGCTAAGCACCAAAAGGCTTTGAACAGAAGTATTTTGCAGGTTTTAAAAACTGTTCTTGTATTACATTCCACTTCCAGCACCACTAGAAGATGACACATGGTGAAGATCCCGTGGGCTGAGTGCACTACAGGCTCTCTTTGCTCCACCACTGCATTCCTGTTTTCCTGCAAGGATTGGGATTTCCCTCCCAGCCTTCCCTTCCCCTCCTCTGGCTGCTCCACAGCAAGCTGCACTGGGGGCTCTGTGGACTGGTTTTGTCTGGGATAGAGTTAATTTTCTTCTCAGCAGCTGTGCTTGGGATTTGTGATTAATAACCCAGGGATATTTCAGCTGTTCCTGACCAGTGCTTGCACAGCATCAAGGTCTGTATTTTGTACTTACCAAGGCCCTTAGGAGCAAACTTCATATTTAAAGGTTTTGGAGTTAATTTAGTAAAGGAAATTATTTTCACTTGACAATATATTAGATGTAACTACTCAATTTCTTTCTTTTATTATCCTCCCACGTGGAGCTTCTTTTTCTGTCACAATAAATGAATGGCTGGACAACTCTGAATATCCTGCCTAGAAAGCTGTGAACTCTAGGGCTTTTTGTGTGTTTGACCACAGTTTTCCAAATTTTCTGGATTTGATTAGGAAGGATATGACAATTTTTAAAAACTTTTTACCTCTAAGGGTGACAGAGATAAAAACAAACCTTGGCTTCACCAGATGGATGCCAATCTCCCCAGATTCTTTCTGTCGTGGAAACAGAAATGGAGAGGGGAAAGAGCTTTGTCCAGAGCTCCCTAATCCAAATTCCCAAAATGGACATTTTAACCTATGCAGAAGCCTTGGAAGAGAAGCTTTCTGACCCAGCACTGGGAGTTAGGTGCTTGCTTTGATGTTTCATTAAATGCCCCCTGGACAACGTTAGGCAAAGGGAAACAGCTGGCAAACGTCAGGGAAAGGCTAAAATTAAATTCCTTTGTGAGGAACACGGGTGGATTTTCCAAGCAGGCAGTGTTTGATGGTGCTACAGGAAAGTTTTCTATTTGCCCATATTTCATGGAGGCAGGAAAATGGGGAGAATTGATTCTTGTAAAGGAATTTAGGGGACTACGGATTCAATTCTCATTTGCTGGCTCTTGTGTATGAAGCTGGGAAAGAGTTTGTTCCTTTCATGGGGCAATTCCCAAGGATTGATCTCCAGCCTGAGCTCCTGTGTTCCCATTGCAAAGATCATGAGAGTATTTGAGACCAAAGTACAGCCTGAAAAGCCATAAGGGCTCTGAAGGGAAGGAAAATGGAATATATGCACGAGCCTGATTTAGCTCTAAATGCAAATTATTAAAAATGCCTTCTTGATGACACAATTCAAGTGACATTTAATGAAAAATGGGATATTTTGAAGTGGAAGGATTGGAAAACATCTCAGTGATAGCAATGAAAACAAGACACCAAACTGCCCTGCATATGAGGATCATCTATCATGAAAATTGGTGAAGGTAATAGGAATAAGGACTAATTGTATTTTGGAAGGTGAACAAAGGAAGAAATAACTAATGGTTCTATGACACAGTTTGAGAGTCTTCTTGTTTTTCTTTTTTTTTTTTTTTTTTTTTTTTTAACCAGCAGGAAAGTGTCACAAAAATGACACACCCAAAACCCCCTCACAAAATGTGGTGGCTGCATTTTGTTTCTAAGGACTTTTTTCTCAGTGGCTGAATCAGTGTTTCAGTAATAACCATCAGATAAGGACTCCCAGGGGTCTGAGGTTCTCCTGATATCTCTTGTCAGGGAAATTTGGGGAAATTTGCCAGTCTCTTTCTGTCTATTCCTTTAGAGGGAGGGAGTATCAGGAATTTATTTGGCTTTTGTTTCTATCTCTGGGAAAACTCCGTGTCTGTCTGTCCATGTAAATCTATCCTTGGACCCATTTGTTCATGCCCATATGTGTATTACTCTTTTCCTAATAAAAAACAGGTACAAGATGCTGTTAATTCAACAATTTGGAACACTGAAATCAAATAAAATTGATATGTTAATATTACTGCTCATGGCAAGCAAGAGCATATGCTGAATTTTATGCCCATTTTATTAGGATCAGCAGGCTCCTTGATACATTTGGAACTGTAACTTAACAAATCAGTTTTATTTGCGTTTCCTGGGCACCAATTCAATTGCAGGAGCTGCTCTGCCAGACACCTCGAGGTGTTTGGGGGCAAGGTTTGATTTGGATCTCTGCTTGTCTATCCTTAGTGCTGGTGTGGTGCTTCAAAAGCTCCGCTCGTGTGAGCGACAGATTTCACTCAGTCCCAGCTAGAAGAGATAAAACTTCTGCTTTCCTTCAGAAATACTTCTTGCTATGAGGTGGCACTAACAGAACCCTGGGCTCTTCAAGCACTGAGTTGTTGCAGCACCGTGAAGGAAGGGGGGTCAGGCTGTTTGAACGCTCATGCTTGAGAGGGAAGGAAGAAATTCTGGATTTTCCTGACATAACATCCACTTGTCAGTGACTGCCAGCTGCCGTGGAGCTGTGTTGTCTGCTGGCTCTGCACCCTGAGACTCGGTGCTATTTCTGAGTTGCCTTCAAAACCCTCACTCCCTGCAAAGGGACTCTAAAACCCTCAGCCTGTGCCTAAGCATTCTTTGGGAATTCAATGAAAGGATCACCCCAGGGCATTTCTGACTGAAGGCAGTGAGAGCAGCTCCTGTGGATGTGCTGCTCACCGAGTAGTTAATGGCAGTTTGGCACATCCCTGAGGGCCTTTTCTGGCACAAATACAGATCTCTGCACCTCTGGCCCCAGGGGATCTGCCAGGAGATGGTTCTGTGTTTATGCTGGGGAGCTGTGATTCCTCTTTACCCTCAGAGCTGCCTCTGCTGCAAGTATGCAGAGAAATCTTCCTGACTGGAAAATTTCATAGAATCATGGAATGGTTTGGGTTGGAAGGGACTCCTTCCACTATCCCAGGTTGCTCCAGGCCCTGTCCAACCTGGCCTTGGACCCTTCCAGGGGTGGAGCAGCCACAGCTGCTCTGGGTGTTTGTTTGAACTGAGCCATGCATACAGCCGAGAGAAGAATTGCTGTTCATGCCCTAATCATGAAAAGCAAAATTAAGCTCCTGAACTGAGTGATTACTGGTGTTTTTCAGTCCTAACTTAGAGGTCAAATGGCCACCAGGCTGCTTTCAACCCAGTGGAGGGGTGGAGAGCCCCAAAATCCAAACAGCACGT
Organism: Chloropsis cyanopogon; assembly: GCA_013400585.1. Lineage (NCBI taxonomy): Eukaryota > Metazoa > Chordata > Aves > Passeriformes > Irenidae > Chloropsis > Chloropsis cyanopogon. The sequence continues at coordinate 162,062 of WEZZ01026050.1, read as the reverse complement.
GAACTGTAGAACCAGATTTTCCATGAGAACAGCAGTTTTTCTTGTCAAACTTAAAAAAACCCCACTTTCTAGTGGAAAATACGTATGGATAAAGTAGCATTTTCACAGGAATAATTCAATCCTACCAGTTCCCTGTGTTTCCAAGTGAGATGGTGTGCAGCCCCTGCTGAGGGTGAAGCAGGGCAGGACATTCCTCAGGTGTGAGCAGAATAACGGGATGAGGCTCAAGAGACCAACACTGCCTTGGCTTCCTGTCCTGGCCGTGCAGGAGGGATTCCTCTCTGGAAAACTGGGATATTTGCACTTCTTGGGGAGCTGGCAATGAGCACTCAAGGTGGCCTGAGGAATTTCTGTTAATAGCCTCAGTTCCATTTCTACCGCGATGTGTCTCAGAAGACAACTCTACCTCTGCCCCAGGCACAGAAATCTGTGCCCAGCTTTTCCCTAAATATCTTTTGGGTTCTCCAGCAAGTCTCGTTAGCAGATTTATTTGACTCTGGCACATGACCACTGAAACCAGGGGTGTTGTTGCCCCTCAAACACACAGGTTGCTGCAGTGCCCCTGGTTTTGGAAATACAAACCCATGTTTGCACTTCAGGCAGCAAGTCTTGCCCTGAAGTCCTTTGGAAAGGTAAAACAAATGCTTCTGAGGAGCTGAAATAACGTGGCAGTGCCTTTAAACAGCAACTAAATTGAATAAATTGAATTCTTATTGCCAAACATTCTTGGTAAATTGGCTATTTTCTTTTTGCCCACAAACAGCTGCAGAAGGATTATTAAATCTAAAGAATACAAATGCTAAGTAATATGAAGAGCTTGAATCAGACCTGGAGTTAAAGATGGAAATAATTCTGTCCCTAATCCTCTCTGTGGTGCCCCGTGGTAAGATTGGTTGTCATGCCAAAATCTAATAGTCTGCTTTCATCCTCCTTGGATAGCAGGACAAATTGGCCAGGGCACATTTTCACTGCATTTGGGCTTCTCATTGCACTCCTAGTTGGCTTTTAGAGGAGCATTTCAAATGTTCTTATCATTATCACCTGAAAAGGTGTTTTTTCTCTGTATAAATGCCGCATGGAAATGGAACTTCGGGTTGCTTATGGAATACATAATTTTTTATTGACTTTTTAAAAAATTTATTTTACTCTTGCACATTTAAGTTATGCTTAAGGTGTTATCAAAAGCTTCAAACTGCAGGCTCTTTAGTCTTTTGTTTCTATTCATGTCTGTTTCTTTTGGCTTTAATCAGTGAATTTCTTGGCTTGGAAAACATTCACACATAGCAACACCTTCAAAGTGTGCACGCAATATATTGATATAGAGATGTGTGGAAGGCATTTGGGTACTGAAATCCTCTTGAAATATTTTTAAACAACCTTGGAAATGTGTATATAACATATCATCTCTGTTGCAACATTCTTTAAAGACAAATTAGTGGGTTTACCCCTTCTTATACCTACTGGTATGGAAATGGATTAACTGGGAGAGATTGGAAAGTGCTGGCAATGAAATTACTGATACCAAGTTCACATTCCCTGTGAGATCTGCTGATTTTTTTTTCCCAACCAGCTGAAAATAAAAGGTTTAGCCTGGGACTGCTGCAGGGATTCATTGATTGACCTCTCCAGAGCTGGGTGGCAGCTGCTCCAGCAAATGTTGCTGTTGCTGGTCAATAGCTGGGAGGGCTTTAGACAGTCCCTGCTGTCCCTGGTCACCCTGCCCAGGCTTTCATTTTGTGCTAATTGGTGAAACTGGTGTGGGACCAGCTGGAGAATCAGTCAATGGAAGAAGTGGGTCAGATACCTTTGATTAGTTCTTGCAGCAGAGGGGAATTTCTCCCAGGTTTTCTGGCTGCTCCCTGCAGTCCTGCTTGTGGTTGGCAGGAAGGAAATAATTTCCCTGGGTCTGTAACTGCAGTGTAAGACAGGCAGAAAGTCTGGAATGTCTGCAGGAATCACAGAATGGGTTGGGTTGGAAGGGACCTTAAAGATGATCCAGTGCCACCCCTGCCATCGCAGGGACACCTCCCACTGTCCCAGGCTGCTCCAAGCCCTGTCCAGACTGGCCTTGGGCACTGCCAGGGATGAGGAGTCCACAACTTCTCTGGGAAAACCTTTCCAGTGCCTCTCTACCCTCACAGTGAAGAATTTCTTCCTAATATCTCACCTAACTCTACTCCCTTTCAGTGTGAAGCCATTCCCTATTTTCCTGTCACTCCATCCCTTGGAAATAATCTCTCTCCATCTTTCTTGTTGGCTCCCTTCAGGTANTACCCCTTCTTATACCTACTGGTATGGAAATGGATTAACTGGGAGAGATTGGAAGGTGCTGGCAATGAAATTACTGATACCAAGTTCACATTCCCTGTGAGATCTGCTGATTTTTTTTTCCCAACCAGCTGAAAATAAAAGGTTTAGCCTGGGACTGCTGCAGGGATTCATTGATTGACCTCTCCAGAGCTGGGTGGCAGCTGCTCCAGCAAATGTTGCTGTTGCTGGTCAATAGCTGGGAGGGCTTTAGACAGTCCCTGCTGTCCCTGGTCACCCTGCCCAGGCTTTCATTTTGTGCTAATTGGTGAAACTGGTGTGGGACCAGCTGGAGAATCAGTCAATGGAAGAAGTGGGTCAGATACCTTTGATTAGTTCTTGCAGCAGAGGGGAATTTCTCCCAGGTTTTCTGGCCGCTCCCTGCAGTCCTGCATGCGGTTGGCAGTTGACGGGAAGGAAATAATTTCCCTGGGTCTGTAACTGCAGTGTAAGACAGGCAGAAAGTCTGGAATGTCTGCAGGAATCACAGAATGGGTTGGGTTGGAAGGGACCTTAAAGATGATCCAGTGCCACCCCTGCCATCGCAGGGACACCTCCCACTGTCCCAGGCTGCTCCAAGCCCTGTCCAGCCTGGCCTTGGGCACTGCCAGGGATGAGGAGTCCACAACTTCTCTGGGAAAACCTTTCCAGTGCCTCTCTACCCTCACAGTGAAGAATTTCTTCCTAATATCTCACCTAACTCTACTCCCTTTCAGAGTGAAGCCATTCCCTATTTTCCCGTCACTCCATCCCTTGGAAATATTCTCTCTCCATCTTTCTTGTTGGCTCCCTTCAGGTACCAAAGTGAGTTAATAATCAATAAAAAGCACAAGAAATAAAATTCCAATACTTTTCCGCTAAATTATCTCCTGCTCTGAGTTGCATAAGTGGTTTTAATTTCTCTGATCCTGTGCCCTGGGGCAGGGACTGTGTTTTCAATTTCTGTAGAGAGTAGAGGAGCATCACAGTTCTTATCAGACAGCTTTACAAACTATGATGTCGTTGCTTGGGATTCTGTCAAAGCTGTGAGGGCATGAACGGCTCAGGATGGGGAGTTCACTTCAGACACTGCACTTAAAAATAGCTGTGTGCTCCTCGGGGATGTCTTCCCCAAATTTCTGCTCCAGCTGTGAGGGAGCTGCTAATCCTGGTCTGGTACAGAGTTAAGTCAGGCAGATGATCCCAGGAGGGACCTGAAGGACCTGGAAGTGGATGGGTGAAGGGAAGGATGAACCTTCCCAGGAGGATCCACAAAACCCTGCAGGCTGAGCTGCCTTTGCTGCCACTGAAAGGGAAAGGCTGGCTCTGCTTAGGCCAGACTAAGTGCTTGAGGAATTATCATCTCCTTAATTCACCTTGGAGAATCCTGTTTGCCCAGGACAAGCCTTTCCCACTCTGCCAGATCCATCATCTGACCAGGCAGGTTTTGTGCCTGGTGTGACCTTGCAGGCTGTTTTTTACTATTTATATTATTATAAATTATAATATTATATATTAAATATTTGTGTATAATTTATATATTAAAATAATATATAAATATTTATATAATATATGGTATCATATANNNNTATATTGTATATATTGTGTATATTTTATTAATTTTATCATATATTATAGTTTTCAATTATATATTAAACATATTATATATTACATTATATATCAAATTAAATATTATGCTATATTTACTGGTTTAAGACCAGCAGGCAATGTTGGCAGGAGTCACGGCCACAACAGGGAACGCACTGCAGATGCATCCCGAGGCTCCAGTGCAATGATCTACCCACACCAGCTGAGCCTGTTGCATGATGAGGACTTTAAAGTTTGTCCTGGAATACTGGAGGCAAAAAAACAAAACAAAAACAAAAACAAAAACAAAAACAACCCCAAAAAACCCAAAAAAACTTATAATGGCTAATTAGATAAAAAATACATTGATGTTTTCCTGGCTAATTCCTGATAACAGAGCTGTGATCTTACATGACCTTCATTTCTCCAGAAAGGAAGTTCTATCCAGGAGGATTGATTTATGGAAGTTATGGAAGTAAATGAACAATTACAAATAGAGAAAAGATAAATAAGGGTAAATAAATAGCATTAATAAGGTGGCGTGTTCCTACACATAAATAATGGAATTGTGGAGTGGCTTGGGTTGGAAAGGACCCTAAAGTTCATCCAGTTCCACCCCAGGGACATCTTCCATTGGATCAGGTTGCTCCAAGCCCCATCCAACCTGGCCTTTTCTGTCTCACATCCTTCCATCCACTGCTACAAAATAACTGACAATTATTATTTCATTTATTTTCTGGGGGCACAGTCAATTTTCAAACATCATTCAGAGAATTGCAAAATAGCCCTGGTTTGAGTGGCCCTTAAAGGACCATCTGGTCTTCCCCATTTTGGGGGAAGGGAACCCACTGAGATTATTTACCACCCTGTTTAATCACCTCTGGAAAATCTCCAGCAATGGGGACAGGGGATGTCCCTGAGGATGTTTTTCCAGTGACTGGTTATTTTTACTGTAAAAAAATTCCTTTTTAGGCCAAAATGAGGTTGAGATTTTTCACTTCTGCTCCTGTTTTCAACAACCAATGCAACAAGGTGCTCAAGCTCTATTGCAGCAGAAACATGGATATTTGTTTGTTGGCTGGAAAGATTATTAATTCTAAACCTCTGTTTTAGACTGTTTTATTAGGAATGTAGGCATTAAGTCAGGTAACACAACAAAATTGTGGTGGTGGAAATATCAATAAGCATCTCACAAGCAGGTGGATTTATGCTATGATCTGTTCCCAGGGGATTGTTACGGTTTCACATGAAAGCTGGAATACCAAATTCCAGCCTGCACTTGGCTATTTTAGCCTAGAGAAAAACACAAATGCATTTTCAAAGAGAAACACCAAGTGCCCAGAGCCATTCCAGTTGTCATGTGAAATGTTGTGGGTTTCAGTTCATGAATGCTGTTGTTTGATGTACTTCAATTTGCTTTATTTATTTTTTTTAATGTAATGGATTATTAACCACATTCCCCCTTTTTTTTTTCTTTTCTTGGTGGTTTCTACTCCCTGTGTGCATTTTGTGCAATATTGCTGAAGGGTTTATTGAACTTGCCTGCTTTGTAGGCAGGATTGAAATGGTCCCTGAACGGGATCTACAGGCAAAGGTGTCCATGTGCATCAGGAAACATCCCTGACCCAAACTATTGCCAGTATTGCAGAGAGCACAGGGTTGGAGACACAGATTTTTTGTCTTGCAAGGGAAATTTTGGCCATCCAGAGGTAAATGAGCTGTAGCTCTGCTGAGGAATACCTGGTCCAAGGTAACCATTCAAATGGGAATGTGCTCTGATTTTTTAGAAATTTATTTATTCATAATTTTGTTTTCTCTCTGTTAATTCATTCCCAGATTATAGCTTTGACCTTGTAATATAAAGTATAATGGATTTTGACTTATTGTTGCACTGGCTTCAGCATCACTGACCAGAAATCTGCTCCTGAGCTCCAAAACCAAATTCCCTATGGGAAGAGGGGCTTTTGATAGACCTGTAGTTCTTTTTTTATAGAGCTTGCAACAGCTCCTGAAGAACCTTTGATTTAAGCAGCACCTTTTATCTGCTGTGCTACTTTTGCTGAAGAAAATGTTTATTTTCAGGTTTTTTCTAGGGTTTATTTTNAATGTTTTTTTTTCAGGTTTTTTCTGGGGTTTATTTTCAGGCAGTTTTTTTTTTTTTTTTGAGAGGACTTCAGGTTTTTGCTTGCTACTGACGTCAACAGGATATTCTGTTTTCTTTGGAAAACCTGGAATTCTTGTGATGGGGGAATAGAGGATTCTCTTGGCCTGTTCACCTCCAGGTTTGTCTGTGGTGTGACAAGGAGGTCTCAGCAAGAGAACCAAGGAGAAGACACAGAGAGCAGAGGTTTGAGACATTAAATTCTGAGTGGTGGCGGGAGATGTGGCTCCCCCCTGTGCCAAACACACTGGAAGAGGGAAGAGGAGATGATTCAGTTTGTGTGTTCCAGCTGAGGGCAAAATCCATCCTGAACCAACTGGAACTTCTTCATTTGTCCTTAGGAAGGAGTGTGGGCACGTCGTGGAACTCTGTGGGCTCCCTTGGTGCAGGAGGGAACACACAGATGGAAAACCATGGGAGAGGGTTGATTTCCCTCAGGAAGCTCAGCTGATGGAGCACCGGGGCCATCCTGCCCAGCCACCCTGTGAAATGAGTAATTCCACCCCGGGAGCAGAATGAGGCTGGTGGGAAGGAAGGAAGGAATTCTGGAAGGAATTCTGGAAGGAAGGAATTCTGGAAGGAAGGAAGGAATTCTGGAAGGAATTCTGGAAGGAAGGAAGGAAGGAAGGAAGGAAGGAAGGAAGGAAGGAAGGAAGGAAGGAAGGAAGGAAGGCACTGGTGCACCTTGTTTGGCTCTGTGAAGGAGCGTGGGGGCGTTTCAGGCTGAGCAAAGCGTGTGTGCACTGACATTCCTAGGAATTCTCCAGGAGGAGATGGAGCTGCTTGGGAGATCCCACATTAACAGCCACCAGCTCCCAGAATGACGGACTCTGCCTCTGCCACACTGCTTGTGTGGGGCTTGTTTGCACTGCTGAGGAATACTGACAGCCCTAAATGCTGACACGGATCTTCCAGGGCAGGTTAGGAGTGAAGCTGCAGAGACTTGGAGCTGGAAGAACTGACTGTTACTAAACATGTTTGAGAGAAGCAGGACCTGCAGGACCTGGAGGGATATCATGGAATCATAACATGGTTTGGGTTGGAAGGGACCTTAAAGATCATCCCATGGGCAGGGACACCTCCCACTGTCCCAGGCTGCTCCAAGCCCCAGTGTCCAACCTGGCCTTGGGCACTGCCAGGGATCCAGGGGCAGCCCCAGCTGCTCTGGGAATTCTATTCCAGGGCCTGCCCACCCTGCCAGGGAACAATTCCTAATTCCCAAAATCCCTTCCAGCCCTGCCCTCTGGCACTGGGAGCCATTCCCTGTGTCTTGTCCCTGCAGCCCTTGGGAATTGTCTCTCTCCATGTTCCCTGGGGCTCCTTCAGGCCCTGCAAGGCCACCCTGAGCTCAGCCCAAAGCTTCTCCTGTGCAGGTGAACAATCCCAGCTGTGCCAGCCTTTCCTGCCAGCAGAGCTGCTCCAGCCCTCTGCTCATCCTGGGGCCTCCTCTGGGCTCTCACCTGAGGGGGCACAGGGGCATAATCCCAATCCCAATCCCAATCCCGTTCCTGCTCCCCACACTGGAGCTCAGCCCAGGGCACAGGGGGTTGTGGGGCAGGTCCAGCTCTCACCCACCAGCACCCCCAAGTCCTTCTCCTTCTCCATATGGGAGGGATGGGATGGGATGTGCTGGAAAATTTGTCAGGGGCAGCTTGCAAGGCCTCGTTCTCCCGTTCCCTGCTGCTCGTGGATTTATCCCCTGCATTTGCATTTGCATAAGCACCAAGTCAGAACAGAAGTTGAAAATCTCCCAGACAGCAGTGATTTGAAGTGCTGCCTGTACAACTTTGCTGAAATATGCATGGAAGGAATTTCAGCTAATACATTATGAATTTTGGTAATGCCACGTTCTGGCAACCTCAGATACAGATCATGAACGTGAATATTTAGGAAATATTCACATAGTGAGGGCTTGGGCTCTGCTCCCAGGGAACAGGGACAGGAGGAGAGGGAACGGCCTCAGGCTGGGCCAGGGCAGGCTCAGCTGGGACAGCAGCAGGAATTTCCCCATGGAAAGGGAGCTCAGGCCTTGGCAGGGGCTGCCCAGGGAGCTTTGCAGTGCCCAGCCCTGCAGGTGGCACCTGGAGGGGGCACTGAGGGCTCTGGGCTGGGGATGCGGTGGGGAGGGGGCACAGCTGGCACTCCATAGGCTGGGAGGGCTTTGCCAGCCTCAGGGATCCTGGGATTCTGTGAAAATTTGTTGTGTGTGTCTGTCTGAACCTGCCTGTGCACACACCTGTGTGCCACACAAATGAGATTCTACATTTTGTAATCGCTCCAGGGTTTGGTTTTGTAATCACAGAGGATTCTGTCTTGATGCACATTGGAGATAAAAATATTTGTATCAATTTGTCCTTTTATTCCTTCATTTCCTGTTTAGTGACTCTCTGTTCCTAATGCATTTATGGAATGGAAATGAATGATTTCATGAGCTATTTATAGGAAAAACCTTTAAAATAATACTTAAGGGGGATTTTTTCATGCAAGATTTTATTTATGTTATAAAATTGGGATAAATAATTGCACGCTGTACAGAGCAACAATTCCTTTCTGTCATGCTTTAACAGTTTTCATTATATTCATATCTTTAAAAAATTTGAGTGATAACTTTCCTGTGGTGCCTTCCATCAAGACTAGTTAGAACATATATTAAAATGACAGTTCATTAGGGTGTTGCCAATGTAACTGCAAAGCTTTCTATCATTTTCTGAGCTGTTATTGCTTATATAATAAAGCTACCAGCAAATAATAATCTTCATGTCACACGCTGCTCTTGGGATGGATTTATTGAGGTGAATATAAAATAATGTGAAGTAATGATTACAGGAAAGAAAAACAAGGAGTTATCCCATCAGTCTTCTACCCCACTAAAGATCAAATGACTGCTGCAGTAAAATAATACTGTGACAACTTTGTCACTTGATTCTCAAGATGGTGCTAAAGGACTGTGATCCGTTTAAATTTGGGGGCTAAACTGCCAAAAAATTCCATATCTTGCTTTGTATGAATTGATGTAACAGAAAAAAAAATTGATCAATTTTTGTTTTAAAATGTGTGTGTGTGCTTGGAGTGACACCAATTGGCTTTGTTAAACAGACTTTCCTCACACTCAAATACAGCTGAGTCCATCAGGTGACCAAATTTCACAATCAATTAAAGATGAAACTCTTAATATATAAAAAATTCTGCACCCCTAATTCAAGCCCCAGATAAAAACACATGAATAGCCTGGACTTTTAGGGGAAAATGCAGCACAGATTGCAATACTTGAATAATTGCTGGATTTTACCATGAAGGCTGTGATGAGGAGCAGCACTCAGACCTTGCAGCTCCAAAAGTTCTGGTGCACCACCCTCTGGAGAGCCCATGGACAGGGCAGAGCCTCTGGCAGCTGGTTTAGCTTGGATTTGAGGAAATTTGTGGCTGTTTCTCTCTGTGAAATAATCACCTGGCCTGCTGCTGTTGGGTTTTTTTGGGAGCAGCTCTGGAATAGGGGATAAATCCCATCCCATCTCCAGTGCTGTGCTGCTGTCACCCAGGGCTGTGGGTGATGGCCCTCACCTCACTGTGAGGAGGGGGTGATGCCTTTCCTGCCTTGGAGGCAGGGAGAGATGAAAAATGTGAAAAATTCAAGTGTTTCCCTGCTCTACCTGTGAGAACACATTCCTGGGGATTCTCCTGGATGGCTTTTCAAAGGCAAACACGTCTCCAACTCGCCTGCCTTTGATCTTCCATCTCCAACAGGCATTTTAACAACAGCCTCTTGCCACGTTGATTTATTTGAGTTTATGAAGAGTGTTTTCTTTATTCTTACAGGACTAGTGGGCAGAAGCAGCCCAGAAATTCTGCCCAAAATGAAAGAGGGGAAGCTGGTTTTCTCTGTGTAGGGAACACAGAAGGTGCTAGGGGCTCCTCTCCACCCCTACAGCAGGTGCAGGTGTCTGCCTGAGGGAGATTAAAGATCTCTGCTGCTTCCTTCCTCCCTGGTTATCATTTTCTGCCCGTGTTTTATGGCCCCCCAATGAGGCAGAGTTCTCCCAAATCCATCAGCACTGGGTGCCTTGTTCCAGCACCTCGCTAGGGAGGATGAGGAGTCTGATAAGGAATAGATAAGGTGGGGATGTCTGGCCATGAGGGCCATGTGCTTTCTTCTGCCAGAAACCAAGCCAAGAAGGAAGTGAATTCCTCAGGGCTGTGGAATCAGAAGTTGTTTCTCAGCAAACTGTTTCTCAGTTGTTCTCAGTTGTTTCTCAGTTTTTCCATTCATGGAAGCCAGGCCTTGCCTTCCGTGGGCTGGGCCAGAGCTGGCAGCAGGATCGGATCATGGGCTGAGCAACATCTCTGACTGGTTTAGGGTGGAAAGGACCTCACAGCCCATCCAGTGCCACCCCTGCCATGGCAGGGACACCTCCCACTGTCCCAGGCTGCTCCAAGCCCCAGTGTCCAACCTGGCCTTGGGCACTGCCAGGGATCCAGGGGCAGCCCCAGCTGCTCTGGGCACCCTGTGCCAGGGCCTGCCCACCCTGCCAGGGAAGGATTTTTATGTCAACAAATCTTCACCCTGAATTCAGCCCATCACCACCAATCTAATCAAAGGTCATGCAAGATACACAAATATTTATACACCCCCAAATCTGTGCCTATATATGTGTGTTTGTACAGATCCATTTCAGACACTGAAGAAAAAGCTTTGTGGACACAGAAATTGGTTCCTTTTAAATGGAAAAAACATAGAAGCAGGTCTTTAATTCCTAGTACATCAAATATTACCTCTAGTTATGCAGGAAGAGAATTGAGGAGGATATTAAAGCTTGAAATTACTGAGCTGTTTGTAGAGTAGTTAGTGAACATGGGCAATAATCTATTGTTTAAAAAGCAAAATCCCCAAGGATCTGGAGTCCATGTGTTGGGCGTGCAGGCATGGGGTGTCTATCTAATAGATTAATATTTCACAGGCCAAGAGCAATTTGCATGACAGACTGTAAATTAGAATGGCTCCCAAACCAGCCAGTACAAATGGATTCTGAGCAGAGTGAATCAATAACAGACAGTTCTCTAACAGCTTCCCCTCTGCTGGGGGCACACAAAAGCTCCAACGCCACATCTGCCGTGCTGTTGCCACCTTGGGAATGTCTGATACCACACATCCCACCCACATCTTTGTTCTCGTCAATGCTTTGACATTTTTTGTTGAAAATCCTGGCACAGAAACCTATGTGGAAAATTCAGCTCCTCCCTGTCTATGCCTAAGAAAATAAATTTTTTGTATATACAGGTGTGGAGCTGGCATTTATTTGAGCACCATGGCCTCACAGCCATGATCAGTGATGATCATGGAGAGACACACTGCAGATGAGCATTTCTAAAGGGACACCAATTCTCTGTTTTCCTGTGTCCCACCTACAAAGCATTCACTGGAGCTGCTCCTCTGAAAGTGCTCCTGCTCAGTTTGCTAATGGCATCTTTAATTTGTTTATTCTCATCAAGGAGTCCATGAATCCCTCCTATGCTTTTGTAGATCTGTAAAGAGTTTTCTGTGCTCTTCTCTGGCTGATCCTCAGCTGTCCTGCTTTTTCTCCTTAGATCTCATTTATAAACATCTTTTATTTTCTTATTTTTCTTTGTTTGTTTTACAAACTCATGTTCATTCCCAATGATCCTACATCCTTCTTCTATGATAGGATGAATTATTTTGTCATTTATTTTGTGCGAGTTATTATTAAAAAAACAGCTTTCCTCTCAAAAAACCACAACCCAAACCAGAACACCACAAAACCAACCAAAAATCCCAGAGACCTCCTTTGCTTGCCTCCATCCCTGGGGTCACTCCTCATTTGGCTCCACTCCCATCAGCCTGATCCCTCTGTTCCAATAATCATGGAATCCCAGAATGGCTTGGGTTGGAAGGGACCTTAAAGATGATTCAGTGCCACCCCTGCCATGGGCAGGGAGACCTTCCACTGTCCCAGGCTGCTCCTAGCCCCAGTGTCCAACCTGGCCTTGGGCACTGCCAGGGACAACTTCCCTCTACTTTTGGCCCCTGTTCATTATCCCTCACCCCAAAGCCTGATGGTTTTGAACAGTGAGTGATTCTAGTACCTGTAGTTTCAAAGAAATGTGGATTTGAGGAGGTTGTCCATATGGAAATAGGATATTAAGATTCTCACCTTTCTCTTCCCTCCTTGCAACTTTTCTCTGTTTCTGTTGGGCTGTAATTAATTCTCTGATTTTTAGTTTCATTTCTTTCAGGTCTATCTGACAGCTGAATGGTAATATGCCTAATAAAGGATTTTTTACTCTCCTCCTCTCTTCCAAACCTTTCTCTTGTCTTCATTCCCAGCTCTGGTTGTTGGTGTGAACTGAGGGCTCTGTTATTTCTGTCTCAACAGCACTTCACCATTTCAGCATCATCTTTAATTCCACTGCTTTCCCTCACTCCTTCACTGCATGGTTAGGTGTTCTTGTATTTCTTTTCTATCTGATCACATCCCTGGAACTGCTGTAATACAAACTCTGTGTGACACACAGAGAGTGAAGCACAGTGTGCAAAGCTGCTGCCAAGATATCTCTTTCCTTCTCTCATCCCCCTCCACTTCCCTGCTCCAATGGTGTTCCCACTTTTTTCTGCCCTCTGCCTGTATTTTTTTTTTCTCTCTGAAGTTTCTTCTGCCTTTCAGAAAGCACAAGGAATCAGATCCTGGTTTTAAACCTGCTCTTCTCTCCTCTGCCTCTTCACACTGCACCTTTTAAGAGTGTCTTCCCTCAGGAAAATTCCCATCCTCAGGGAATCTCCAGGTCCCTCAATTACACATTCCTTGTGCTCTTCCTTGTGAGTGTGAACTCACTGCTGCAAGAGCTGCACTCATGGCTTGCCACAGTATGGTGTGATTGTCTGAGATCCTAAAAAATGTAAAACTCTAAGGGATGACTGGCATGGAAAGGAGGAGGAAAGAGTGGCTGGGAAGTGAAGTATCCCCAAGGACAGTCACAGCTGCCTGGCCAGCCTCATTGAACAGGTTCTTTCTAAGCCTCAAGGCAAACACTATGGATTTATCAGTGCATTTCTGTGCATAAGAGGAGTGCAGAAGAAGAAGAAACAAAGCAGCCTTTTTTTTTTTTTTAACTCTGCAGCAATCCGTGGATGCTTGGCTGAGATGGGCTAATATTAAAAAGAAAGCACATTGTCACACTCGTCCCACACCTCCGAGCAACAGACTGAACTCTGCAGAAGAGACAGTGCTCCCTAACATCTGACTGAAGCACATTGGCTTTCCCTGTGCCAAGAGGAGGATGGAAATGGTATCAATACCTTGCTTTAAAAATGCTGTGAGCAAAGATTAACAAAAAAAAAAACCAAAAAAAAGAAACAAAAAAACAACAACAACAACAAAAAAAAAATCCCCCCAAAAAACAGAACAGAAGAAGGCACCTTATATTTGGAACTCAAATTGTGATTTACACTGACAATTTCAGTGGTAAGCAATTTCATTGCTTTTTTGTTTTTTTTTTTTTTAGATTTTTTATTAATTTTAGAGGTTTTTACCTCTTAGCTGTCCCTGAGGCTATAAATTACCTGGAGCACAGCAAACCACCAGCAGCTCTGGCTTCCTCCTGGGCAGCACTGCCCATTCTTCTTTCCCCATCTCTAAAAGCAAGATATGCTCTGAAAGTATGAGATAAAAACCAACCTTCCTTCCTTCCTTCCTTCCTTCCTTCCTTCCTTCCTTCCTTCCTTCCT
>WEZZ01026050.1:91344-130058 GCA_013400585.1 Chloropsis cyanopogon | reverse complement strand
GCGTTCGCTGTCCCCAGGTCCTTCCCCAGCAGGTCCCCCCCAGGCTGTGCTGGTGCCTGGAGTTATTGATTCCCAGGTGCAGGACCCTGACTTTGCCCTGGCTGAATTTCAGACAGTTCCCTGCCCATCTCACCTGCCTGTCAAGGTCCCTCTGAAAGCCTGCACAGCCTTCAGGGGAATTTTTTTGTTGCTGTTTCCTGCATGGTTAAAACATCTCTTGTCAGCTCACAGGTGCAGAGGTTCACCAACACATCGGGAATCTGCTGAAGTAATCCAGAACTTTGGCTAAAATTTCTGACAGTATTTCATCAGCTGTGGATCAGAACTCACATCCATTATATCCATTACACATCACTTTATGAAGCTTTCTTACTTTTGAAGTAGCAAATCCCTGGTAATTCAATTGACACACCCTTGAAGGCAATAGCTCCTCAATCTCTAAGTACAAATGTAATGAGCAAGAAGTAAAGAAGAACCTTTTTGGAAATTTTAGCTCAGAGTGATTTATCTTGGGATATCTTCAATTACTTTTCTAACTACACGAAAACGGTTTCATGTTTGAAACATTATTAAGTGAGAATAATAGAATTTAATTTTATGGAGTGTCTTTCCTCCTCGTGACATCTCCAAATGCTTTGCAGTAATGAATTAGACACAGGTTCTGGGGCGATGGTGTGTAGGCAATTGCAGCTCTCATTATGTGCTATTCATTCCAGCAATAGCCTACACTCAGTTCTCAGAAGCAGGGCTTATTTTAGGTGGAGAGGATTGTTGGAAGGAGCTGGAGCTCTTCCTTTGGAAAAACGCCGTAGGAACTTCCATTTCTATCTGCAAACATATCCAACAAAGGGAAAAAATAGCTTAATAGCCCATCTTTAGGGCTTTGAACAATGGGATACTCTGTGTTATTGCATTATTTTACTATTAACTAGAATTCAAGCTTTATGCAAGGCCTGCCTAAGCCTGTGGGAGTTGCTTGTCCTGCCTCCCCGTCCCAAAAAGAGAAATAATGCATATCTTTATTTTTCCTCTTCTGTCTTGCCTGTCCCAAGAAAAGAGGTTGGTCCCAACTGCCTTTTTTTCTGGTTTTCCAGAATTAAGGGTTGGGGCAGGGCCTATAAAGACAATTTTGTGCAGGACCCAACACTGTGTGATCTCTGGCAAATTGGCTTCATCCTCAGCCTCAAAGCTGAGCACTAATCTGCACTCCCTTGCAGTGATCCCAGCACTTGAATGGCTCAGAATGTATTTTACAGGAATATCCTGCGCTTGGCACAAGAGGTGATTTCAATTTGCATCAGCTGGAATGAGCTTAAAATACAATATTTGAATAGATGGAGTGAGCAGAGTTCAAGGAGGGAGTGCCTGAGCTGGGTTCACCAGGGTTATGGAGCAGCAGGGGTGAGTTGGGCTCATTAATGTGTTCAGACCTCATAAAACACTCTCAGGAGCTCTAAGATGTCTTACATGGAGGAAATTTGCATTAGCAGCAGGAGGAACTGAATTTATTTCCCTGGGTTCTAGAATCGAGGGTTTTTTTTTACATTTCTTATAATTTTTGGTGAACTTACTCATCATTCACACTTGGTCTGTGAAATATGTATGGAAAAATCTCTGTTTTTTTCCAAGCAGAAAATCAAGCAGCAGTTCTAGAGGAGCTTGTCAGGTCCCCTCAGCCTCAAGGGACAAAGCTCACAGAATTGTGGGTTAAACCCATTGCAAATGCAGTGTCATTCTCTAAGTAGGAGGAACAAATATTCACATATCAAACAGTGGGGATGGTGTGTGGTGGTTCTGAGTGTAGGAAATCCTTTTAGGAGCAGAATCAGCAGATAAATGTTACTATCTGCTGTGCAATAAACAGGAACAGTTATTAATGCTCTTGCATCTACCAGACCATAAATAAATAAAGTGAAATTTGAACAAGGTAAGGAGAAAAAAAATGAGCATTTGCAGGAGAGAGAATATTCATATCTATGAAAAAAAAAAGAGCTAGAGAGAGACAGACTTTATGGTTTTGACATTTGAAGTAAGATCTAAGCTGTAGCAAGTCTCAGGTTTTCAGTTTTACTTAACCTGAAGAACTTCACAATTTTAGACTATAAAATTCTATTGCAGAGAACATGAAACTGAAAACTTATTAAAAAATCCTGCCTTTGGCAGCAAAACCTCAGAGCTGCAGGAATTTGAGTATCCTTAACTCACAGGGGTGACAGTGTCAGGAGATGCAGATTATTTTAGCAACAATTCTGGCTTAGGTTAATAAAAAAAAAATAAATTTGGGTATCTACAGAACCAAAGTGGGAGCAAAGCAATGTTGTGGTTGATTACATGATTAAAGGCAGTTATATTTTCTTAGTTCCTTTGCTCTAGAGGGGGAACTCTAACAGCTGAATTTTCTTTTCCCACAACAAAGATCCCACAGGGAGCCAAAAGATTTATTTGATTCCCTCAAATTCCAGTAAAAATACATTTATTCAAAGAGAATGAGTTGGGCTGACTGAACACCATGAGAGCTTCCACTCCTGTGTTTTCCAGCCAACAAGCTGCGTGTTCTGCCTGCTTTTGAGAAGCTCAGCTTGGATGTTCTGACAAATTATGGATGCAGGTAATTGCAGTGGAGGATTTCAGTCTTACACCCAGCATTTCCTGCCTGCAGTGTGAAATTAAGCAAGTGTAAGTTCTCCCTGGAAATCAAGGAGAATATCCTGGCAACAAAGTGAGGCAGGGATGCTACACTGAGAAGGTTTGAAAGCTTTTTACTTAGGCTTGGACAAACCAGCATAAATTACATCTCAGCAAAAGGTCTTCAAGGCAGAGTGGATAATCTTATGTGTGCTCTGCCATGGAAATCTGCAGGCTGCAGGTGGGGTGGCTGTGTGCAGTTAATGCTTGGTGAAAAGCTCTATTTTCTCATTTTTCTATGTTCTTACCAATGCAGAGGCCTTTGGATCAAACTCTTAAGAAACTGCTGTTTTTCTTTTTAGGGCATAAATCATGAATATATTCTGAATTGTAATAGGAGAAATGTAAGTTACCTTGTGATAACAGCAGCTACCCTGTTTTAAAAAAGGAGTTGGTAGAAACCCAAAAGAGGAGATTCTCTATAGAAAAGAGACTTAAAAATGCTTATCCAATCTTTTCAGCTGTTAATAATGCATATGTAGGGTTTTTTTATGGGCTCATTGCTTCTGTTCCCCCCAAAGGGAAAATCTCAACTGGTTGCTTGTATTGTTGTAGCATTAAATTCCAGATTTCTATAAGAATCACTGTAGGAATATTTACAGACTGAGGATTTCTGATGAAAAATATAAGTTGAAGCATTGCCTGAACTAATCTAGAAACCATTATTTAAACTATTTAAGAGAATAATGATCTAATAAAAGATGTTTTGTTTATTACTCGCCTTGACGCATTATAAAAATATCTCATAACTGCACAGAGCAGATCAAACATCTCAAACCTGAACCTATTTCCTCGGGTACCTTGTGAGACTAAAATGATGAACACAGAACAAGGGGAACTGACATTTTCCTTTGTTTTGTGCTGTGATCATGTTCCCTCAATGAAAATTCTTAAACAAGAACTGTCTGCAGTGTCAGGTTTGGCTCTGATTGAATAATACCAAAGTGTCTCACACAGTTTCCAATTTTAGCAGCCTTTTGTTGTTAAATCTATCTCAAAAAAAAAAAAAAAAAAAAAAATCTTCAAAAGCTATGCGATGTTGGAAAAGAACAAGTAATGTGTCAGATGAATGCAAAAATCCTAATAATGACAATACCTCCCTGTCCTACTGAAAAATACCTGAAAATACCTCTCATTTACTACTCCCTGAGAGAAAAATCGAATTTTTGGTTGCTTGCGCAGATCTTTTTGGGCCAAACTGAAAAAGTAATAAAAAAGAGAAATGCTGAGGTAAAGCAGCTTTTGGTTTGTCTTCGCCATTAACTTTTCAGAGCTAATGAAATAAGCTCTGAAATAATAGGATCTGCAGCAGAAAGGGCGCAAGTGTGGATATTTGGACACAGCTTCGGGGTTTGTGTCCCTAAGTTCAGCCCACTGAAAATCTGGATGCAGGGTCTATGTCGGGTTTTTGGGTTTCCTGTAGCACCAACAGAGGGAAACCAGCACCTCCACAGGGTGTGGAAACCAGGAGTTTCAAGCAAGGGAATCCCTGGGGGAAGTGCTCAGCTCATTAAGGATGGAGTTGAGCTGGTTAAATGTGATTAAGTATGTGTTAAATGGGTAACACAGGGGGTGTGAGGCCACCTCTCTCCAAAATCCCAGAGTTATTGTGCTCCTTGTGCCGTGCCAAGGGTTTGCTCCCACCCCTCCCCTCCCGTTCTCCTCTCCCCCACATTCAGCCTCTTCCTTTCCTTCTCTCCTGCCTTACCCAGCCCATCACCTTTCCTAAAACAGCCTCCCTTTCCTCTTCTCTCCATCTAACTTCATCCCTCACCTCTCCCCTGCCTCTCTTCACGCTCCCAGAGGAGCAGCTGTGGAAGGAGCTGTCAGAGGCAGCGTCCTCCTCTCTGCCCCCAGTGCCACCCCTGGGATTGTCCTCCCTGAGCAGCCTCGGGCCAGGGCTGCCCTGCCTGAGCCCCAGGGCTCTGTCACAGCCTCGCCTCCTCACTGTGCAGATATTTTAGCAATTAATGTCTGCAAGGAATTATCTGAGAATCACAGAATGAGCTGGGTTGGAAGGGACCTCGAGGATCATCTCATCCAACCCCAGCCTTGGCAGGGACACCTTCCACTGTGCCAGGCTGCTCCAAGCCCCAGTGTCCAACCTGGCCTTGGGCACTGCCAGGGATCCAGGGGCAGCCCCAGCTGCTCTGGGAATTCCATCCCAGCCCCTCCCCACCCTCACAGAGAGGAAATTTTCCCCAATATCTGATCTGAACCTGTCATTTTTCAGTCTGAAGCCATTCCCTGTGTGCTGTCCCTGCAGCCCTTGGGAATTGCCTCTCTCCATGTTCCCTGGGGCTCCTTCAGGCCCTGCAAGGCCACCCTGAGCTCAGCCCAAAGCTTCTCCTGTGCAGGTGAACAATCCCAGCTGTGCCAGCCTTTCCTGCCAGCAGAGCTGCTCCAGCCCTCTGCTCATCCTGGGGCCTCCTCTGGGCTCTCTGCAGCAGCTCCAGCTCCTCCCTGGGCTGGGAATTCCCAGGGCTGGGGCAGCTCTGCAGGTGGGCTCTCACCCAAGTGCTGATATACTATATATATAATATATTATATTATAGATATGGATGACTTGTATTGTAAGTGACAGAGAAATGGGAGATGTTCACCAATAAAAAAGCAGAACAGAGTGAAATTCATTGCCCTGTGGCTCTCCTGGTGTTCAGACCAAGCTGACCAAGCTGTGACTGCTCCTGCTTGCCATCAGCTGAGGATAGAGACAGAATCCACTGTCCAAACCAGCCCCAAGGGCCGTTCCCTGAGAGGGAATGCCAGCTCAGCACAGTGAGAGGCTGCCTGCAGATCCCCAGGGAGCCTCAGGAAGCCCAATCCCTGTCAACAAGTCAATTATTCTGCAGGAGCCTTGTCCTGGTGCTGTTCCTGCTGCAGCTCTTCACCTCAGCAGGTTTTGTTCTGTGCCATGCAGACGTGTCTGGGGGATTGGGATGTATTTTAAGGATGTATTTTAACTGGAATTTCCAGACAAGCTCTGGGTGAGTCAGACTAAAGATTTACACGTCAGGCACAGCAAATCTGTGTGTTCTTCAGGCAGTGCAGCTGATGGCACTTCCACTGTGCACAATGTGCTTTAGGTGCAGTGCCCTGTAATGGAGATGTTTCAAACTGTGCTAACTCGAGTCCTTCCTGAGCTTAAACACCTCCAAAATAAAGGATAATTCCACCCATGAAAGGTCAGCTCATGGAGCTGGCCACTGCTGCTGCTTTTAATCTTATTAAGTGTTTATTATGATAAAATATTCATAGCTGTAAACTTATAAAGGGAAAAATTATGTGCTCAAATGGAGATAAAGCATTTTATTTCATTGCAGACTACAAACAAGAGATGGGGGAGGCTTCTGGCAGCTCCTCAGAGAAGCCACCCCTGCAGCTCACCAAAACCTTGTCATGCAAACCCAAACCCAGTACAAGCTCCATTGTCTCCTGCATTTTAAAATTATAAGGAAGCTCAATATTACTCAGAATTACAAGTATATTTCCTGAGAGCTGGTTTGTGAAATTTTAATCAAGAGTAAATGTAATCAGAAGGAGTACTTAATTTGTTTCTCCATTTTTAAAAATCCCTCTTATTTCCTATTGTAATGATGTCTTTTCTCCTCCCCAAATTCTAGATTATGCCCAGAATTCATTCAGTTGTGTGCAAACCTGGTTAATAAAAAGATAAGCACCTGACAGTTCTCGTGCTGTCCTATTAACATAAACGTTCTACCGCTCTGCAGACTGGATGTGATGCACAAAAATCTCCTGAGTTTTGCACCTTGACTTGATTTTAATGTCTGCTGCATAATTCTCAAATGTTTAACACTTCAGAAAACTCTGTGTGATTTGAGGGTAAATTAATCTTTACTCACTGAAAACTGGAGCGAGATTTAGGTAAGATATTTTGCCATTCCTCGATGCCTATTAATTAAAATTCCTTCTTGTTTGTTTTGAAAAATTCAAAGCTCTGCTTCCAGGCATTTGTACTAGAAGAGATCATTTCCAGGCTTTCCTAACCATTCCATGGAACAGCTCGTTCGGCTTTACAAAGCCTGGATGTGCAGCTTTATGGACAATTTTTCAGCTCTTTCCCTTTTTTTACTGGATATTTCCAGCACAATTTCAGCTGCAGAACCTGGAGAATGTGCTCCAACACAGGCAGGTACACTCTGAGTGTGGAATTATGTGCAGGCAGACCCGTTCTCCATCTTCATGGAGCTCTGCTGGATGTGTCCAGAGCAAGGGAAGGCTCAGTCTAGGCAGAGGTCTCTCAGTGCAGGGCCAGGGCTTACAGCTCCAAACTCCTTCCAGGCTCTTCTGTGGTGGGTAAAAAGCCCCAAATTAAAGTGACTACCTTGGTTTGCATTCTACTGAAGAGAAATCTCCTTTCCTGATTTTATTAGTAATAAGATGTCTTTATTTTTCTGTCCACCCTCTGAAATCAAACCTGCTGATGCAGTTCCTCAGACCAGGATGATTTCCACCTTGTTAAATTATTTATACATACTATGCTATGTAATTATTAATTTGATGCTGGTGGGAAATGTGGCTGCAAAAGGTTTCATAGGAAAAAAATGTTCAGAAAATAAGATGAGCCCAGGATGAGCAGAGGGCTGGAGCAGCTCTGCTGGCAGGAAAGGCTGGCACAGCTGGGATTGTTCACCTGCACAGGAGAAGCTTTGGGCTGAGCTCAGGGTGGCCTTGCAGGGCCTGGAGGAGCCCCAGGGAACATGGAGAGAGACAATTCCCAAGGGCTGCAGGGACAGCACACAGGGAATGGCTTCAGACTGAAAAATGACAGGTTTAGGTGGGATGTTGGGAAAAAATCCTTTCCTGGGAGAGAATTCCCAGAGCAGCTGGGGCTGCCCCTGGATCCCTGGCAGTGCCCAAGGCCAGGTTGGACATTGGGGCTGGAGCAGCCTGGCACAGTGGGAGGTGTCCCTGCCTCTGGCATTTTAGAGTTTCAGCCTTGAAATCTTCATCCAACCCTTCTTAGGATCTGGTTTAATCCCACCTGCCCTTTCCATATCCTTTCATTCTTGCTAACAATCTGTCCTGGTGAAAAATTCAACTCGCCTTCAACTTATTTAGAAACCTTATAATTCAGTTTTTAATTTGTATTTTTTTTCTACTTCTGAACAAAGTTGCTGATGTAACTTGAAAAAAATAATATATTGCTGGTTTTTTTCTATTTTTTCTTTGTGTAAAATGAAAGGAAACAAAACCTTTCCCCTCTCACATTTCCCTGTATTCTAGTTTTTATCAAAATTGTTCATTTAAAATTTGGTGTTGCTCTTCATTGTGCCCACAGTCACCATCACTTTTTATGTGGATTTCACATAATTCCTTCTTGGCACTTTTTACACAATGAGTCCAAATTTTCCAAGCTACCAAAAGTTCCCTGATCCCAATAACGGTGCTGATTTCTTTAGAAATCAGGCCCTGAGTGATTTAATAGAATCATTATCCCTGTGTGTTGTCCCCACAACCAGAGCCTTTCAGAGATTTGGATCCAATTGGAAAATCACATCCCAAATTACAATAAATGTGGGGACACGCAATTACCAGCCCAGAAGGCACTCCAGTTTCCAGGCTCATTTAGCCATGTTTTCCCCAGCTGAGCCTGCCAGCCAGGACGTTAATTAATGTTTTATTCTAATGGGGACACCTGCCCATTAGGAGCTACCAATTCTTTGTCTACAAAGAAAGCTGTCAGAGGGTAATTTGCTTTTGTTTCCCAGCGCTCAGGTCTCTGAAAGACAAATTTTTCATTATCAGACAGGAATGAGACCTCTAGCACCTCTGGATAATTTTAAATTTTCTACTTAGGAATGGTTCCTTTGGTTGGTTTTTGAGGGTTTTTTTTTGGTGGGTTTTTTTTTTTTTTTGGTCTTTATTTCACCTTTTCCACAAGGTCACCTCATTTCCAAAATCACTTCTTTTGTGATTTTAGGGGAATTTTAGATTCAAGGAGACAGAAATGATTGGCATATTACTAAACTGGCCCAGAAAATCACTTTGGCATGCTCAAACACATAATTAACAGTAGCCAACAACTACTGGGTTTATCACTTCATGCTCCAGAAATGCACAGAGAATATTTAACCCCAGAACTTTGTAATTAACTTTTCCTTGATGGAAAAGAGAAACACCCCACAGCACATTTTTAGTTAATAAAATCTGTCTTGCTTTAAGATCCATCAATGAATTCTTCAGCACATCCTTTATTATTATGATTTTAAGTCCTTTTCTCATTCTGCCTGGCACAATGCAGCTCATGCTTTATTACAGATGTTATAGGCATAAAATCTCTAATTTTGCAAGTCCTGGTGACCATCTGAGCTAGATCAGAGACATTCAGAAGAGCCACAAACCCTCACCCAGGGGTTCATGTCACCCTGTGTCCCCTCTAGCCCCATTCTTGGTAGGTGCACAGGCAAATCCAACTTTCTGTATGTTTGGATTGTACATCACAATTTAAACCTGATTTCTTTGGTGTTCTCTGAATCCAGAGGTCTCTGATCTACAGGATGTGTTGGATTGGAAATTTACAGCTTTTCCCTCACTTCTCCCTCTTGTTGCTGCTGCTGCTGCTGATTTTAGTGAGCCAAAATCTTGGACTCCTCATGACAGAGCCCCATCGAGGGGGACTTTGTGCCACAAGAGGGAGTGGGGCTGCTCTCTGTGGGAAGAAACATCAGAATTTGGCTCTCTGTACTCAGCAGCTCAGTCTGGAGAAGAGGAGGCTCAGGGGAGACCTCATTTCTCATTGACCTCATTATAGGTTGGATATCAGGAGAAAATTTTGCACTGAAAGGGTGGGAAAGTTCTGGAATGGCTGCCCAGGAGGTGCTGGAGTCACCATCCCTGGGTGTGTTTCAAACAGCCTGGATGTGGCACTGGGTGCCAGGGTTAGCTGAGCTGTTGGGATGGGTCGGACTTGATGGTCCTGAAAGTCTCTTCCCACCCAGTGCTTCACAATTTTGTGAATTCTTCTGCACAGCTCCCTGACAGGAGGGGCGCTGAGGGGGGGATCGGGCTCTACTGCCATGTCCCAAANCTGTACTCAGCAGCTCAGTCTGGAGAAGAGGAGGCTCAGGGGAGACCTCATTTCTCATTAACCTCATTATAGGTTGGATATCAGGAGAAAATTTTGCACTGAAAGGGTGGGAAAGTTCTGGAATGGCTGCCCAGGGAGGTGCTGGAGTCACCATCTCTGGATGGGTTTCAAACAGCCTGGATGTGGCACTGGGTGCCAGGGATAGCTGAGCTGCTGGGATGGGTTGGACTTGATGGTCCTGAAGGTCTCTTCCCACCCAGTGCTTCACAATTTTGTGAATTGTTCTGCACAGCTCCCTGACAGGAGGGGCGCTGAGGGGGGGATCGGGCTCTACTGCCATGTCCCAAAGGAAAGGAGGAGAGGAAATGGCCTCAAATGTAGGAAGGATGTTGAGACACTTGAGTGCGTCCAGAGGAGGCAATGAGGGTGGTGAGGGGCTTGGAACACAAACCCTGTGAGGAACCCCTGAGGGAGCTGGGGGTGCTCAGCCTGGAGAAAAGGAGACTCAGGGGTGCCCTCAGCACTCTCACAGCTCCCCAAAGGTGGCTGTGCTCAGCTGGGCTGGGCTCTGTCCCCAGGCAGCGCTGACAGAACCAGAGCACACAGCCTCGAGCTGCACCAAGGGAAATCCAGGCTGGATATTGGGAAAAAGTATTTGACAGAAAGGGTGAGAAAGTTCTGGAATGGCTGCCCAGGGAGGTGCTGGAGTCACCATCTCTGGATGGGTTTCAAACAGCCTGGATGTGGCACTGGGTGCCAGGGTTAGCTGAGCTGTTGGGGCTGGGTTGTACTTTGTGATCTTGAAGGTCTCTTCCAACCCAGGGATTCTGAGATTCTGTAATTAAATTGCATCAGGGGAGGCTCAGCTTGGAGACTGGGACAGAAAATTTCCCTGGCAGAGTGGTCAGGCCTTGGGATGAGCTGCCCAGGGAGGTTTGGAGTCACTGGAATTGTCCCAGAGCAGTCTGGATGTGGCCTTGGGGACAGGGTTTGGGGTGATGGCACTGGATGATCCTGGAGGGATCTTCCAACCCTGATGATTTTGGGATCTCCTGCAGCAGCCAGCCAGCCTGCAGAGAAGCCGTTTCCTAGCTTGGCCATAGCTCTGTGCTGAGTTTAGGACCTGGCCAGGAACTTTTGGGAGATGCTCAGTGTGAGGGGGTCCCTCCTGCCAGACCCATCCCAGCAGACTGGACACTGCTGGATGGGTCAGTGTGTGATGTGGGAAGGAAAGGGGAAAAATCAGCTTTTGGTGTTTCACTTTAGTCCTTGAAAGTCCCAAACGCTTCCACTTCTTTGATGGAAGAGTATGAAAACAGCTTAATGGGGAGGAGACCTGAATGAAATCACTCCAGAATGAGGTAATGTGCAGTTTCAAGTAGATTACATGGACATGTGCATCCAAGGAACCATTTTTTTTTCTTTTTAGGGAGTTTTTTTTTCCCCAGCCAAAACACTGGCACTTAGATGGATGAATCATTGGTCTTATCTGGCAGTGCTGAAGGAAAATTTAAACTGGTGACTTCTTCTTTGCAGTTTAATGGTGTCATTACAACAAAGATTTGTATTTGATGTGTCTGAAAAAAAAAAAGGTCTAATCTCATGTGTGGACATGTTGATGATGATAATTTTGTTTGCTAACTTCTGTATTGTTGTGGCTTTTTTAAAATTTAAACATTTTGAAATGCAATATATTTATAAATATATTTATATATATATTTTTTTAATTCTGTTTTTTTGCTGCAACAAGTCTGTCGTGACTGGTGTCATTTTTACCCCTTCTACAGTTTGGAGATGAGTTTAGACCCCACTTATCAGCGTGGTTGAAGGTTTCAACCACATTAATTTAATGGAATATCATTGAAAATTGGCAGCTGAGAAGGAGCCATTGCTATTAAGCAGGGGAGGATTTGCTTGGGACGGTTCCACAGGAATTTGTGCCTTCTGCTGCTCCAAAAAACTTGTCCACAAATGGTGGAGAATATTCAGCTTCAGGAGCTCAAATGGTGAAAGTTCTGTGATTTATTAAATTTCAGTAGCTTCCCTGAAGGTCTCAGTAAGTTGTGATAATCAATAAATTTACCCCAGGCCCAGTTTTAGCTCTAGAGTAAGACTTGTCTTTGGTGTATTTGGTTAAGATGTAAATTCTTAGGTCTGGGCTGAATTTTTAAATCAGGGAACAATTTCTATGGAAATGTCTTGGAAGGAGCTTTGCTCAAACAGCTTCCTGTGGCTGTGCAGCTTTTTGTATTTCTCATTTTGCAACTGCAAAGTTACATCCTCCTTACTCTAGAGGTGATAGGAATAACTCCCTGTGTAACTCTCCTGATCAGTATGGTTTGGGTAGTTGTTGCTTTTTTGTTTTTAATTTTTTATAGTTGTCTCTCAGAATGTATATCACCCATAGAAAAATGAGTTTGATTTTTCCTTTTATCCATCCCCATATAAAGTTGTTCAGTAGCAGAATGAGAGGACCAGTTTGTTGTAAAAAAGGGCATTAATTAATCTCCTTCAGAACTTAATTTAATGTTATTTTCTCCCTTCTTCTGCAATAGTGTAAATTCCAGATTTTAAGTTCCTTTGGTACTTCCTGGGATGATCTGTTGCTGACTGTACAATGACTGTAGCATTTTTTGGCTAAACCAAATTACTGGTGGTCTAAAATCCTTGACAAAGCCTGTTCAGCTGCTTGCCAGCCTTAATGATAGATTTGGGCAGTAATAATTTATGGATTTAGTCAGTAACAGTGCAAAACCTCTGCAGTCAGGACAGGAATTGCACACCTGTTCCAGCAGCTGCTTGAATGCCACTGGAATTGTTTTGAGGTAGCATCACGAGGGTTTGAACTGATAGAAAAAACCTGATAGAAAACCCTGATAGAATACTTCCATTATGGATAGATGGTCCTAAAATGAGAAAGCTCTATAAAATTATGAAAAGGAAGTGCAGATAAATGAAGGAATGGATGAGGACAGGGAACACACCTTGCTGTTTTATCCCGTGCTGTGCACAAGGACCAGTCCAGTTGATTCTGGATCAGAATCATAAAGGGTGAATTCTTTTTTTTTGTTTTTTTCCCATCAATTTGGACTTTTTCTGCTCATCAGGACAGCTCCAGACAGATTGTGTGATGACAATCTTCTGCGTGCTGTTTGAATATATAATAGGAACGGGATCCAGCAGCATGTGCATACATGGTGCAGAACAAAATGTTCTGCAAACCTTGACAGAAAAGTCTGTGTCCTTGCCAGAAATAAATACCCTTGAAAGACATAAAAAGCTGTTAATTTGTGTACAGTCTATCAGGAGGGGAAATTGAGAGGTGAGACAGGGGAGATTTTGTGGCCTCTATTACCTTTTATCTTTTTTTTTTTAAATAACCCACCAAGATCCCCAGTCTCTTTTTGGGAGAATTGCTGAGCTTCCTGCAGGGAATTCATTCATCCCAATCCTTGTGAATTATTTAACTCCTTCAGGGCTGCTCAGAAGAATGTTACTTTGGTTTAACTTTGATTGGAAAAGGCACCTTCTTTTACCTTCTATTCGTGGTTTCTTTTGGCTGTTCTTTCACACCCTGCCAGCCTGGTGAGCACAGTGCAAATTATAAAAATCATTGATCTGCTTGCAGCACAGATGGAAACTGGTGGAAAATTCACCCAGGCAGGTGCTGGCACTCTGAAATAAAACAGGAGTCGATGTCCAGCCAGCTCTGAAAGCACCTTGTGGGACACACCTACTTATTTTGGCACTTAAACGCCTCAAAAAAACAACTGTCGCTCTTTTATTTTAAACACTAAAGACAGATTGAATTTCTATAAATTATAATGTATAAGAACCACGAAAAGGTTGTATTGCTACTCCTGTTAGTACTAAAATACTAATTTTTCAAAGCAAGACCTTTAATCAATGCTGTGAGCAACACCAAGTGTGCACTGGCAGTGCTGAAAAATGAGTTTGAAATATGTTTTGAGAGGTTTATAGGCTTTTGTTGCTCTCTCTATGTTACATATTTTATTCTAAGGGCTGTATTTACTTGAGGATCTCTGTACTTGGCTGATAATGTTTCACATTTTAGTGGAAATTACTTCTGGAGTTGTAGTAAAAACTATCACCTCTGTGGCAACTTCATGTGTCCCAAGTGAAATGAGGTGTCTTATTATGGAATTTATTAGTCTGGATGTGCCTGTCCCAGGGTGTCCTGCTAGGAGAGATCTGCCAACACATTGTCACATCTCTAACAGGTGCAAAAATAGCCAATAAAATGATGATACAGCCTTGACAAATGCTCTTTGTTATCACACTTCAGTGTGGATTAGGAAAATTGCATCCTGAATTCCTGTGTTCCACATTCCTTATCAATTACCCAACACCATGACCTGCATATTTTTTTTGCTTGTTGGAAAAAAAAATCATTAGGTTAAAACATTGATTTTTTTCCAAGCTGGATAAATTAAAATTTAATTGTAGCAAATGCCAGCAACGCTTCCTACTAAGCAAAGATTTCAGAAGTAAAATGGGCCTTTGAAATATCTGTTTGATTTTTGCCCCAAAGTCATCTCTTTAGGCTCTGAGCCAAATATCTGAACTGGCTGGAATAGAAACCAATCCATAGAGCTTTTCCATGAGAGCCCCAAGGTTTCCAATTGCATCTAAAAATAAATGAACTGATTGAGGTTATGGACAAATCATTCAATTTGGATAAAATAGGGACCTACACTTCTCCAAATTTTGGGCGGAGAGGTGGGTATTTTTGACCTCTAGTCCAAAGACAATTGCAATGAGACCTGTCTTCTATCCCAAAAACTTTTATCCATTTTCTAATCAGAAAAAGGGAAAACAGTGGTATGAAAAATCCTAATTCTTTTATCTTTTTGGATGCAGAGAGAACCACAGTGCTGGAACTCATCTGGAAAGTTTAGTTAATTTTATTTAAAAAAAATAGAATTGTAAGTGTCTGAAGAGAAACTTTTTGCAGTTTTCCTATATTTTCTTTGGGGAGGTCAATTTTGTATATTAACCCATATTGTTTTTAATTTTTTTTTAGGAATTCTTGTTGCTTTATAAATATTTTTTTTAAAGTTCTCCTGTCTTTGAAGGAAGGAGTTAGACATGGATGGTGACATCATGTTTAGGAGTGTTTTATGTGCAGATTTTTTAAGCCTATGAGGGTAAATTGCTTTGCAAAGTGAGATAGATGTTTTACTTTGGTCAAATTATGGTGCATCCCCTCATAATACAAATTGCTTCTTGTCTGCAAAGGGGAAAATCTCTTTCTTTTTGTTCCAGAGACTTTTGCTGATTTTCTCTTTTTTAAAAAGATTTTTACTCTAACTTTTCTAGATTTTGCATTTTTGGCTTGCTTATATTTCTTTTTCAAGAAAAAAAAGATTAATTATCAGAATCACCTCTCAAGAAATCATTGACTGAAAACAAAAGATATTAAAATAATACCTAAGAAGTGAATCTGAATGAATTTAAAGCAGGAGGAAATACCAACAAAATCAATGACAATCTAAAATCAGTGATTTCCTCTGCTTAGAAAACATCAGCTAGTTTTGGTCACATTTATTTTCCTGTCATGGTCAGCTCAGTTTTCTGCACACAGTGCTGGTTTATAAGGCAGGTTTGGGATTCAGATGTACCATTCATGGACCAATTAGTAGATTAAAGAATAAAATAATAATAATAATAATAGTAAAGATGCAGATTGACTTCTGGTTCTGGATTTTCTTTTATTGCTCATTGGAACTGATTTTTTCCCAGTTTGTGCTCTTGTGTTGTTGTTTGCTGGCTGGAGCTGGGGGCATTTTTTTTATTTTGATTAAAACTGGAGGATTACATCTGACTTGCCTGGCAGGTGGAGCTCCAGCATTCCAGGGGTTTAAATTATTTGCCATTGCACCACTCTCTCCTAATTTAACTTCCTCCTTCTAGTCAGGCTGAAGAGAGTATTAAAAGTTGGCAGAGTCCACGACTTTAAACCAACTTGTGCAATAACTTGATAAATAATTCTGACAAATCCTTGTCTCCTGCCTACTAATCCCCTTTTTGTGGGAAAAGAACATGCATTTTGCAGCTTAGAATTGCTACAGCAATGGGAGGAAGATACATTTTTCAGCCTGGGTGGTTTCTCACGTGTCAGTTTTCTTGCTGCTTGCAGAATTAAGAGCAGAATGAATCGTGTTCTGTGCTTTTTGCTTATGGATGAGTGAGTCTTTTTTTTTTTCCTTTTAACTCTGTGTTAACATATTACCTCGTTTCTCCTCTGATCTGCTGACTCAGAATACAAGGGAGTAAACAGATGTTGCAAGGGTAGGCTTTGATTTATTTATGTTTTGTGGTAGGGAAAAGGTGTGGTGGCTCCAAAGCAGCACAGGCAGGCAAAGCCCCGGACAGTTTGAATTCACACTTCTAAAAAGAGGTGAAAAACCAGGAGTAGAGCCCTGGAAATCAAAGGTTCAATTCTTCATGCTCCTATTTCAAATAACCTTTCAAATTAGGCTTGTTTTTTTCCTGTGATATCAATGTCTCAACTTTTGCAGCCAGCTCTGTCACAGCGTTTTTGGAGCGACCTCAGGAACAGGCACAGACTGTGGTGGAGGTCAGCCCACACTTGGAGGCTGAGGAGAATATTTATTCCCTCAGAACTAAGCTAATGTCCTATAAATGGCTAAAGAATCAAAAAGAAAGCACTTGTGGAACCTAAGGATTAATATTTAACGCAATTAGGGATTTTCTGTTCCCTGCAAACAGTTTATCACTGAACCGGTGTGGATTCTGAGATAAAGAAGTTATGAAATAAATGTGATTTTGCACTTCCCCAACCTCCACGGGCAACCTTTGGCAGTCCCCAGTCTCCCTCAGAGTAAAAAAAGTGTTTCCAGCTCTCCAGCCAAAGCCTCCTGTGTTTCAGGTTGTGAAAAGCACCTGGGGCCATCCCCTTTGCTCTTTTCAGGTGTTTATAGACAGTGAGAAACCCTCCCCGAGTTTCTCTTCTCCAGGTTGCACACACCCAGCCTTTCCTCAGGGAAGTTCCAGTCCCATCTGTAGCCCTTCCCTGGACTCCTTCCAGTGTATTTATGTATTTTTAGGACTGAGGAGCCCAGAACTGGATGCTGTGCTGAAAAGTGGGAAATTCTCATTTCTTCTCCTTCTCCCACCAATGTCAGGAGCAGCACAAGAACAGCTCAGCCCAGCTTTTCCCAAGCCCTCTCTCTGCCGTTTTATCCATTTATCCTTCTCAGATCAAGAACAGCTTTCATACATCTCATTAATTTGAACTAATAACTTCTGAATTTGCTCCAGAGCAGCTCTGGGCCAGCTCTGGCGTGGCAGCATCCTTCAGCCAGCCCTGACTGAGAGCAGACCATGTTTGTAGTGCAGTCATATTTACACTCCACACACTCAGGGCTGATCCAAAGCCATCTGAAACCAGTGGGAAGCTTTCTCTTGGCTTCAACAGGACCTTGATCAGGCCCTTAATTAGTTATACTTCCATTATTGCTCAGCAGGAGTCTGAAGGCAGAACCTTGCACATTCCTGTCTCTTTTTTTCTTTCCTGTTATTGAAACACGGAGTGACGAACCAGCCTAAGGTACAGTAAAAAATTGGGTTTTTTCCCTTTCATGGTGTCACAGAAATCCACAGCTCCTTTTGTTTTCCTTTTGTTTGTTCCCTCCCACAGGTAGCACATTCATTCCTTTCTTTTTCAGCCTTTCTACTTCCAGTTACAACAACCTTACTGAAAAGGGCTGCCGAGGAGAGAGAACCTGGATCCAGACTTAAGCTAAAAGCAGCTTAATCTATAAAATCATCATTCTGTGATCCCATTTTGAGAAGTAACACTGAGCCTTATGAGCCTAAAATTCCTAGTGCAAGCCTGTGGGTGTTTGGAGTGCAGCTCAGGCTAGAAGTTCCAGCAGAGCACAGTCTGCAGCCCTGCAATCCCACACAGCTCTGCAAAGGTCGCTCCAGGAGCGAGGATTATTGTGGAAGAAGGTTTGGAAAAGCAGAGGTGAGTGTACCCTAAACTGCACTGAAACAAATAATTTCAGATATAACTCAAAATATACATTGTAATATACAGGCGGATGGCTTTTTTTACTTCTCACCTGCTGGATTTCAGCCACTCCTAGGTTAAACCTCTACTGGTTCACCTTGTCTTGTCACTACAGGAAATTGGGATGAAAAGTGCCTCCCTCCTAAAGATGGCACAGGGAATCATCCTCTGGAGGTGTCTGCCTGCTTTAATGGGTTGGAAAAGGTGCCCAGATAGGGGCTCAACCTGGAAATTAGACTTTTTGGTTAGAACAAGTCCTCCTCCCTTTCACTGGGTGGAGTGAATGTTCTCCATATGTCCAGTTCTGGCCTTCTCACCTCCAGGGAGNGCCTCTGCTCCAGCTCAGCCTTCACAAGGTGTCACTTCTGGCTCTGCACAGCTCCTGCCAGGAGGGGACAGCCGGGGGGGTTGGGCTCTGCTCCCAGGGAACAGGGACAGGAGGAGAGGGAACGGCCTCAGGCTGGGCCAGGGCAGGCTCAGCTGGGACAGCAGCAGGAATTTCCCCATGGAAAGGGAGCTCAGGCCTTGGCAGGGGCTGCCCAGGGAGCTTTGCAGTGCCCAGCCCTGGAGGTGGCACCTGGAGGTGGCACTGAGTGCTCTGGGCTGGGGACAAGGTGGGCATGGGGCACAGCTGGGACTTGATGACCTTGGAGGTCTTTTCCAAGCTCAGTGATTCTGGAATTCTGGGTTTCCCTGAGCTCAGAGCCTGGAGCCTCCTCATCTCTCTTTGCCACAGGCTGAGGCTGCAGCAGAACAGGCTGGGGTGCTGAGGCTGCTGGGGGACACGTGAGGACAGAGCTGCAGAGAACAGACACCTCTGTCAATAAAGTGTAAATTCGCCATCTCCACCCTTGGAAAGCTCCCAGGCCCTCCCTGGTGTTATCAATACTGAGTTTCACCCAGCAGAAAACCACCTCACCCCCCAAAATCCATATGCACCGAGGTATTTGAGGCACAACCCGTGAAAGCAGGGAGGATCCATCTGGCCTGGCTTTTATGGGCTCTGCATTTTTACTGTCACTTTTAAAAAGTTACACTAACACCCACCTCCGGGTGAAGTCCTTGCCTATGCAGCTCTGAGCTAAAAACATTTCCTTTCCCAGCTGGAGGGCCTGCTCCTGTCTTTCCAACCTCTCCAGCTATTCTTTGGTGTTGCTGGTGTAGAACAAGACGCTGAAAATGTCTGCACAATGTCTGTGTGTCTTTGGGGAAGGTGAGGAGAGGCCACTGCCGAGGCTGAAGTGCTTGAAAAGGAATTTTTATGACACTGGCTGAATGTAGAATCACAGAATCCCTTTAAGGAGGGACCTTAAAGATCATCTCATTCCCACCCCTGCCATGGGCAGGGACACCTTCCACTATCCCAGGCTGCTCCAACCTGCCCTTGGATACTTCCAGGGATGGGGCAGCCACAAATTTTTGTGCCAGGGCTTCCCACCCTCACAGGGCACAATTCAAAATGAATTGTTGAAATTAGAATCTAAAGTAATTAGAATTGAAATTAGAATCTAAAGTAATCTAACTTGAAATTAGAATCTAAAGTAAAATTTACGTGAAAAGATGTCTTTTGATAATTGTTCATAATTGTTCATAATTGACCAAACTGACATATTTATATATGTGTGACATAAAATACATTTTCAAAGCTCAGGCTTAATCTGTCACTTCATCTACCACCCTTTCCCTGTGATTGCATATTGCCTGCTTTCCATAAATAATCCACTGCTCTTTTCCTGCTGACTAAGGACACTGCTTCTTAGGAAAGGGCTTTCATGCTGCTCCTTATCTGATAACACCACTGAGGAATCCTGGATGAAAAGAGATAATTTTTCTATTGTTTCAAGCCTCAAGAATTTGCAGGTAATTCTACTGCAGTAAATTCCAGTGTGTACAGTTGTTATACCTAAATAAACCAGACATCAACCTGCACTGTTAGGGTGGAATTGCAGTTTGAGCTGTGCTAATTATTTCTTATTGAGATGTGTGGGCAGGCAGCAGAGATTCAGGGACAGAAAACAGCTGGAAGTGCCACCCCTGACCCACAATAAATTATTTGTGGAAGGTTTTACAGACTCCATAAAACTTCCCTGGTCTTTTAGGGATCTGGTGTTTTCCTGTCCAAATGTAGAGAGTCCGACAGGAGTTGTTGAATAAGATAAGGGGTCACAGAAGCTGAGCTCTGGTAACTGGCAGAGCTAATCAGGCCATACTCTAACATCTTAGCAGAAAATGAAGAATTTTAATTGGAAACACATGCTGGGGCCTGGCATCATCTACATTTCCATTATAATGCACCTTCCATGGCAGCAGTGCACAATAAGTGTTCAACATCCTACAACAACAAAACACTTCTTTTTAAAAGCAGAAAAGAAAAATCTTACTCATCAACTGGACTTATTAGATTTGCCTTAACTGGGTTAAATTTGGAAAATTCAAAGATTTTCCAATATTTGTCCCTCAGAGGTGCATTGCTTGCTTTTTAATTGAGGGGGTAGGAGGATGATCTGTTCAGGAGAACAGGGTGGCAGCACTCCCTTCCCAAATTTACAGGGATTGCTCCGGAGGCGAGGAATCAGTTAGGGCAGTGGAGCTGGGAGTGTTGCAGTGTGCTGTGCTGGAGGAATCCTGGCAGATTTGGAGTCATTAAGGTTATTTTTCCTCTGGTTTTTCTCAGTATATCTCATGAGTGCCCTGTCTCCTCCATGCACACTGTGATGGACTCACTCGTGTTAAGAATTTTGGAATTGTACTGCGATGTAGTGACCAGGAGCTGTGGAAATTCTGGCTGAAATTCTCTCCCCAGCACCTGTTTGAACACATTTGCACTCCTCGCTGCTGTGCTTTCACCTCTTCACACAGGTGATTCACACCCCTGATCAACTCCCTGCAAATCCATTCACAGCCAAGCCGTGGAATTTGCTGTCCCTTTGGAGTCACACACACAAGCACGTGGGCACAAATGCATGTCCTTTAATTTGCATTTTAATTTTACTACATTTATTTTCTTTGCCATTCCTCAGCGGTGACTTTAACAAACTCCTTTCTTCTCTCCTTATTGACTCCTTCATGCCAAAAGAATAGAAAATAGAATATATGGAGAAGGAATTGGAGCAAACCCCTTCTCTCCAGACAGCACAGCACATTTTTGATGCATTCTGTGTGTTTTGAGTGGGGGACCCCAATGTGCTTGCAAGTGATGTTGTCCTGACAGAACCAGTGGAGACATAAGAGTTATTCACAGTGAAAACTGGGGAGGAAAATTTGCTATTTGCAGTCAAACAAAGTCCTCAACAGACAGTCCTACCAAAAACCAGGTAATAACAGCTGCTTGTGGATTTGCAGTGTTGAAGCAGAGGTGTGGAACTGCAAATACAATGGAACTGGGAAGATGTCATCAGTTTCAGAACTGACAAGAATGGTGGATATTTAAATATTTCATCTGGGCTTGTTATGAGCTGGCATTTCTCTTACTTACTAATAACTGAATGTGCTGTGGCTTGAAAAATTTGGATGCAGAAAACCTGGAGGTGACCCAGCTGGAGAGGAAACTCTGGAGAGTGTCCTGGTTTTGGCTGGGAGAGGGTTAATTTTTTTCCTAGTTACTGCTTTGGGTTTAGTATGAAAAAAACCACACTGAAGTTTAGCGTTGTGAGCAGTGCTTACCCTAAATCCAGGACTTTTCAGTGTCTCATGCTCTGAAAAATGAGGATGTTCACAAAAGCTGGGAGGAAAGACTGGCCTGGACTGGCCAAAGAGATATTCCCCACCAGGGGACACCATTCCCAGGATGAAACTGGGACAGCTGACTGGGAGTGTCTGCTCAGGAGCAGGCTGGGAACAGTCAGTGGGTGGTGAAAATTGTGTTGTGCATCACTTGTGTCTCCCGGGTTCTGTCACTCTCTCTCCTTTTCATTACCATGATTATTATTATCAGTAGTACCAGTGTATTATTATTATTATTATTATTATTATTATTATTATTATTATTATTATTATTATGTTGGTTATTACACTGCCCTTATCTCAACCCACAAGGTTTACTTGTTCTTGCCAATCCTCCTGCCCACTGGTGGGCAGGGAGGGAGTGACAAAGTCAATTATTNGCATTTCTCTTACTTACTAATAACTGAATGTGCTGTGGCTTGAAAAATTTGGATGCAGAAAACCTGGAGGTGACCCAGCTGGAGAGGAAACTCTGGAGAGTGTCCTGGTTTTGGCTGGGAGAGGGTTAATTTTTTTCCTAGTTACTGCTTTGGGTTTAGTATGAAAAAAACCACACTGAAGTTTAGCGTTGTGAGCAGTGCTTACCCTAAATCCAGGACTTTTCAGTGTCTCATGCTCTGAAAAATGAGGATGTTCACAAAAGCTGGGAGGAAAGACTGGCCTGGACTGGCCAAAGAGATATTCCCCACCAGGGGACACCATTCCCAGGATGAAACTGGGACAGCTGACTGGGAGTGTCTGCTCAGGAGCAGGCTGGGAACAGTCAGTGGGTGGTGAAAATTGTGTTGTGCATCACTTGTGTCTCCCGGGTTCTGTCACTCTCTCTCCTTTTCATTACTATGATTATTATTATCAGTAGTACCAGTGTATTATTATTATTATTATTATTATTATTATTATTATTANTATTATTATTATTATTATTATTATGATGTTGGTTATTACGCTGCCCTTATCTCAACCCACAAGGTTTACTTGTTCTTGCCAATCCTCCTGCCCACTGGTGGGCAGGGAGGGAGTGACAAAGTCAATTATTTGTCAGCTGGGGTTAAACCAGACACAGGGGGAAGGGAGATTGGTACAAAGGGCACCTCGATATGGATGGATGGATATGTCAAATAGTTTGGGAGAAGTGACACCATGATCTTCTTTTAGGCCTCTGGTTTAGACCAAGATTAAGCCAGTGTGTCCTGAAAGTCTTGGTCTAGATGGAATTATTTGAAAATTTAATTTCAGTTCTGTAATTAATCACAGTTTCATTAGTGCTGTAGGTGCAGCTGGTGTGTGGAAGGAGAGACAGAGAGGTGAATTTACAAGAAGGGACTTTTATGAGGGCCTGAAGTGACAGGACACAGGGAATAGCTCCCACTGCCAGAGGGCAGGGCTGGATGGGATTTTGGGAATTGGGAATTGTTCCCTGGGAGGGGCTGGGATGGAATTCCCAGAGCAGCTGGGGCTGCCCCTGGATCCCTGGCAGTGCCCAAGGCCAGGTTGGACACTGGGGTTGGAGCAGCCTGGGACAGTGGGAGGTGTCCCTGCCATGGCAGGGGTGGGACTGGGTGGGCTTTAAGGTCCCTTCCAGCCCAAAGCATCCTGTGATTTTTTGATTCACCGCAAATATTTAGTGATGTTTACACCACAACCTGTGGGTCCAGCAGGCAGGTGTGACATGGATTCACCATTTCTGGAGTTCTCATGACAAGGCTGGGATATCGCCCACAAGAATCTGCTTTTTCCAAAGACAAGCTCCTCGCCTGGGGTTATGTGGTGAGGCCTGCAGGTGTGACAGGATATCCCCAGAACCCTACTGTCGGAAACAACAGAAAAATTTATCTGTGAGTCGTGTTCTTCCCTGGATTTTCAGGCTCTGCCCTTCAAAAGTGGAATTTAGCTAAAGGCTGAACAGACCTGAGAATAAATCAGTGGCTGCTACTGATGCAGGGGGTTTGTCTGCACAGGTACATGGGAAACATGGAATTTGTGCCATCAGATGTCCTTTGGACTATGGTCCTCCCTGCCAGCAGCCAAACATCTTTCTATAGATCCACACTCAACACAGAAGGGAGAAGGAGCTCAAATATTGTTGAAATTTCCTTTGAATCACCTGCTTTTAATGGGAGTGCTCTAAAATGTGTAACTGTGGAATGCTTCATGCAATTCCAGCTCTCACTGCATTAGAGAGCACTTCTGTGTCCCTGTGTGACAAACTCTTGTTTTTCCAACTAATTAATCATCTATTTTGTTAAGTAAATATATGTTTTTACATTTAAACTCATTGAAATTCAGGTTTCAGGCTCCATGAAGCTCTGAGCAGCCTGGTCTAGTGGGAAGTTCCCTGCCCACGGAAAGGGGTTGGAACTAAATGATCTTTAAGGTCTCTTCCAACCCAAACAATTCTCTGATTTTTTGGTTTGGTGTTGAATCATCTATTGGAAGAGTCTCCAGCTTCTGGGGGTTTGAAATAAATGTAGTTACTCATTTTAATTTTGGATTAAATTTAGATGCAAGTCACGTGAAATCATGCAGTAATCTAAAAATATCTCGTGCAGAGGCCTGTATATGATTCCCAAAGAGATATAAACAGCATAAACAGATATATGATAATTCTAGTGGAGTTTTTAATGTAGGTTTTCTATATTTACGAAGAGAATATTCAGTTTAGATATCTATATTTGGAGCAGGTATTCTCTATCCGACACATGTCCAGCGAAATATGAAAAAGAGTTTGAGCATATCCTTACATCAGGACCATTTTGCTTCAAGTTCATTTCAGAAATTCTGCCTGGAAACCTTTGGAGTAACATGAGCAGATATTTCTCACAAGATTCATGTGGCTACATCCAATGTATTCCCCCAAACTGCTTTTTAAGGATTTTAAAATTCCTTCCCAAACACCAAAGGTTGTCTCTGCAGGCAAGATTCAGAGTATGGAACAAAGGCTAAAAGCCATAAAATCTTGAATTCCCCCAGGAACCTGCCCTCTCCCTTTAGTAACACATCCCTTTCTTTTCAAGAGGATGCCCCAAATTAAACTTCCAGTGGAATTTTCCCTGCACCTACATTTCCCATGGATAATATATTCACCCAGGCTGCAGGAACTAAAGAAATCTTAGGTGGCAATTGTGGAATCAATTTCAACTACTTTTTTCTTTCTTAGATGATTCCTCTGGCTTCCAGAGATCACTTTATCTCACTGCAAACAGGATTTGAGGCAGGAAATATTTATTTCCTCCTCACTGGCTGGAGCAGTCCAGCCCAGCTCACCCTGCATTCCTGAGTTTTTGACTGCTGGCAGGACTTACATGGCTGATTTTTATGAAGATACCTGGAAAAAAGGGCAATTTTGGACCATTGCACTGTTTTGAAACACTGCTCCATGCAGCTTTTCTCTTTCTCCTTTGAATCATGATTCTCTTCTCGAGTTGCTGAGTACATCTCCAATTTTCCTGCTGGAACTCCCACCCAGAGGATTTACATTCTATATTATCTAGTATTTTATTGTGTGACCTCACAACCAAACTTTGTTTGGTTTTGGACTAATTTCTTTTTTCTTTCTTTATTATAATTAACTGAAACACAGAAAAAGTGACATCTGATGCCTAACCAGGTGTGTATTATTTTTACTTTTTTATGTTCTGTCAGTGACATTCCCAATAATGTGCACTTGACCAATAGGTAGATCATTTTTATGTTTGTTTGGGGGTTTTATCTTCATTTTTTTTCCACAGAAGATATCACATTTAGCTTCCAGCAAAAGAACTGTGATCTATAAGGCATCATTTTTCTCCTTCCACCTATCAATGCTGGATTTAATAGCACTCATTCTTCAAATGATTTATTGCCAACGACTGCAATTTTCACTTTTAAATTGTATGTCTAATGTCAGAATTATTCAGCATTTTATGTAAAGTTGTGTATTATGTTAAGCATCCAGGTAAAATGCATCACACTTAAATCTTTTTCCTGTTTTATTGATGAAGGTTGAATTCAAAAAGATCCTGAGAAGTTAAACTGTGAAGACAACTCTGAAAGTGTCCTTCTTTATGCAGTGGAAGTTAAAGGAGTGTCACGGATTTTACATCTATTTTTCATCAGCATTTATGGTGCAGTGAAGGCACATCCAGACTCTGTGAGGATTGGGAAATACCACATTTGATCAGGGGGAGTGGAGGAGAAGCCTGCCAAAACCCAGACTACAAAGGAAGGAGGTTTGAGGCTCAAAGGTTGTTCAGCCTGGCATTGTGTGAGAGAAGGAAGCAGCTCTGCTGCCCAGCTGCTCAAGGATGCCAAGAGTTGTTCAAATCCTGCCAGGGGGCCGGGTGCCAGTGACAAAAATGAGCAGAGTGTAACATCTGCTTTTTGTGATTGCTGCCCAAAAACGAGAGAGGAACATTCTGCTGCCTCGATGCGCTCGGCTGGAAAGCCCTGGAAGGGTTGTGGAGTGTTGTGCTTGCCTTTGTGCTCTGCTGCTTCCCCAGCCCACCAGCACCAGGCACCAAGAAAACAGCATTTTGGGATTGTCATTTGTGGCAGGGCTGTCCCCCCCCTCTCTAAAACACGTAGTTGGTGCAGAAATTAAGAGATAACCCAAGGGCTGAAAGGCCCAAAGTGCCAAAAGGGCTCAGGCCCCAACTGAGAATCAACATCTCAGTGTGGAGATCACATGTGGGAAGGGATAAAGGAAATATTCTTGACTGAGAGACAATGTTTCACAAACTATAAAAGACACAGGAATTATCACAGAGGCAGAAGCCTTCTACACACACACCCTGAAAGTGTTCAAGACTTCTCCCTGGAGTTTGGACAGAGATTCCATGGTTACTTCCTTAGAAATTGAGGGAAAGGATCTCAATGTGTGCCCCACCAAGTAAGTGGTAAGATGGTGAGATACATTTGCCAATTGAATGAGTAAACTCTTTTATTGACCTTTATTTTGTTGCAAATGACTTAAAAGTTTCTCAAATTACTCCAATTCCAGTGCAGGTGCATATGGAAAAGATAGAATTAAAATATTTAGTGAGGGCAGGAATTTCATGGATTTCTCTGAGTTATATTATTTCTTTGCTAGCTGTAACATTAATAGGTACCTTTAACTTCATGCTGTATTTATCTACTAGTAGTTTTCTGTTTGTCATTACTTCTGTGTAGTGTTTAGTTTATTTTAAGTCTTATGTTTGTTAGTTTTATGTTTATTAAATAAATAATTCATTCTGTAATAGACCAAATCAGCCATTATTAAAGAAATTGTGAATGAGAGTGGGTTTTGGGGTGCTGGTGACCTCAATAAAGCTCCTGCCTGCTGCCAGAGGCCTGGGCAAAAGGCAGGGACTTATCCAAACCCCCAAATCCATTCCTAACACTTCCCAGTCCTGACTGCTCGTGGGGTCCTGGGCCTGGGGTGACTCAGTCAGAGCTCTGGGGCCTTCCTTGGGAAAGGCCTCTCATCATCATCATCATCATCATCTCCTCCTCCTTCTCCTCCTCCTCCTCCTCCTCCTCCAAATGTCTCAGCGAGGCAGCCAAAAGTCTCATTCTCCCTCAGGATCTGCTCCTGGCAGACACAACCAGGCTGTTGGAACCCAAGAACAGCTTGATAAAAACATCTGCCCTGCATCCCTGAAGTGCTGAACACCTTGAGGAAACGTGTGGCTCAGAGCAACGTCAAACTTCTTTGGAGGAATTTAAAGTGGAGGCTCTGTGGTGGTGAAAAGTCATCAGGCACCCAGAAAGGCAGGTGTTGGATCCTTGTTCTCAGGAGTGGGATGCTCTGCTTCTCCTGGGCCTGATTCACAGATTCCAGGGTGGAATATGTGAGATCTAGAGCATGTTTGGGAATTTTGTTCTCTGGCTGTTTCCAGTCCTTTGTTATNCAGCACCAGGCACCAAGAAAACAGCATTTTGGGATTGTCATTTGTGGCAGGGCTGTCCCCCCCCTCTCTAAAACACGTAGTTGGTGCAGAAATTAAGAGATAACCCAAGGGCTGAAAGGCCCAAAGTGCCAAAAGGGCTCAGGCCCCAACTGAGAATCAACATCTCAGTGTGGAGATCACATGTGGGAAGGGATAAAGGAAATATTCTTGACTGAGAGACAATGTTTCACAAACTATAAAAGACACAGGAATTATCACAGAGGCAGAAGCCTTCTACACACACACCCTGAAAGTGTTCAAGACTTCTCCCTGGAGTTTGGACAGAGATTCCATGGTTACTTCCTTAGAAATTGAGGGAAAGGATCTCAATGTGTGCCCCACCAAGTAAGTGGTAAGATGGTGAGATACATTTGCCAATTGAATGAGTAAACTCTTTTATTGACCTTTATTTTGTTGCAAATGACTTAAAAGTTTCTCAAATTACTCCAATTCCAGTGCAGGTGCATATGGAAAAGATAGAATTAAAATATTTAGTGAGGGCAGGAA
Organism: Chloropsis cyanopogon; assembly: GCA_013400585.1. Lineage (NCBI taxonomy): Eukaryota > Metazoa > Chordata > Aves > Passeriformes > Irenidae > Chloropsis > Chloropsis cyanopogon. The sequence goes on along the minus strand of WEZZ01026050.1, from coordinate 102,124 downwards.
TTTCATGGATTTCTCTGAGTTATATTATTTCTTTGCTAGCTGTAACATTAATAGGTACCTTTAACTTCATGCTGTATTTATCTACTAGTAGTTTTCTGTTTGTCATTACTTCTGTGTAGTGTTTAGTTTATTTTAAGTCTTATGTTTGTTAGTTTTATGTTTATTAAATAAATAATTCATTCTGTAATAGACCAAATCAGCCATTATTAAAGAAATTGTGAATGAGAGTGGGTTTTGGGGTGCTGGTGACCTCAATAAAGCTCCTGCCTGCTGCCAGAGGCCTGGGCAAAAGGCAGGGACTTATCCAAACCCCCAAATCCATTCCTAACACTTCCCAGTCCTGACTGCTCGTGGGGTCCTGGGCCTGGGGTGACTCAGTCAGAGCTCTGGGGCCTTCCTTGGGAAAGGCCTCTCATCATCATCATCATCATCATCTCCTCCTCCTTCTCCTCCTCCTCCTCCTCCTCCTCCAAATGTCTCAGCGAGGCAGCCAAAAGTCTCATTCTCCCTCAGGATCTGCTCCTGGCAGACACAACCAGGCTGTTGGAACCCAAGAACAGCTTGATAAAAACATCTGCCCTGCATCCCTGAAGTGCTGAACACCTTGAGGAAACGTTTGGCTCAGAGCAACGTCAAACTTCTTTGGAGGAATTTAAAGTGGAGGCTCTGTGGTGGTGAAAAGTCATCAGGCACCCAGAAAGGCAGGTGTTGGATCCTTGTTCTCAGGAGTGGGATGCTCTGCTTCTCCTGGGCCTGATTCACAGATTCCAGGGTGGAATATGTGAGATCTAGAGCATGTTTGGGAATTTTGTTCTCTGGCTGTTTCCAGTCCTTTGTTATTGTAGCCAATTATTCTTGGGTTTTTTTTGTTATTCTTTGTTTTTGTATCCAGTTAGTCCTGTTTTAAGGCAATAGTCTGAGTTGCTATTGGAGTTGAACCTGGTTTTTCAGACCTTTTCTTCATTTTGTTGGGATCATTTTGGATGCTAAACTTACCCTCTAAAATACTAAAACCATTATTTTATCTGACAGGATTGGGCACTCTGCAGACCCAACTGGCCACATCCTTCCATGCCGTGAATGCATCCCTGGTAACTCCTCCTTGGCATGTTTTACAATTAATTTTATAGCCCTGAGAAGGTAATTTCTCCTAGACCAGCTTTCCCTGCTTCCTGATTAGAACACTGTGGCAGATGGTGTAATGTCTTAATAAAATCAAAATATATGACCCTCCTCAGCTTCTTTCTTAGCCTGTGTTGATCTACAGTGGAATGAAACGAGGCAGCTTTGATGCAATGTGCTGTTGATAAAGCCATTTTGGCTTATATTTCCTGGTGCTTAAAGCAGTTTTTATTTTTTAAAGAGCTTAATTTTAGGTGAGTGGCCCATAATTCACCAATTTCTTTTCCTTTTTCTGCCAAACATCCTTCATGTTTACCACAGGCACCACATGTGTTCTGTCCAGCCTGCTGGAATTTCCCTCATTCTCCATGAATTCTCAGGTAGATTTGATGTTGTTTCAGATTGGCTTTTAGTGTGTTTTTCAGATTTAATTGATTTGACAACATCAAGATTTATGTGATGTCCTATCCAGTTGCAGGGAAGGCTCTTCCCTCTTGGGTTGAGTAGTTCCTTGCTCACCACAGGCCTTTCCAATGCAAAAATCCACAAAAAATACTAAATATCATCTGTATCTTTCTTTTCTTTTGAAAAATGGGATAAAACTCTCCCAGCACTTCCTCTTGCTACTCATCTCCTCACAGATTAATTTCTTGCTATTACTGTTGCCTCTTCCAGGCTGAACTTCTCTTTGTTTCTTGGCTTCCAGTGTTAACCCCTATTCCCTTCAGAAATTATCTCTAATGTTATGGCACAGTCTCTGTGTGTTTTCTTCCTGTGAGGTCAGTGTGAAATTCTCCACTTAGCTCAGTCAATCTCTTATCTTTTAATACTTGATATGGATTCCTCTGGGTGTGCCCTTTCTCTGGGGGACAGCTTTCCCTAACTGCTGCAGTTTTCTACTTAATTCCCCCAAATCCCTACAACTGACAGCTCCTGGAATCTGTGGGATTCTTCTAACTGCTCACAAGAGGTTTGATTTTCTGATCCTTCTAGGTCAATGATCTATTTTCAATCCCCAGTTGTTATTAGCACCTTGTTCCTCTCCTCTCCTCTTCTGTCACTACCTGGCACTTGTGTCAAGTCATTCCCTGTGCAAAATATGTCTGGAAAAGCACTGGACAAACAAACCTTCTGTGCACAGGAGTTGCACAAGGAACTGGTTATCCTGATCATCTGTTGTCTGTGCTGATGCAAAAATACAGGAAATAAAGTGGAATAAGGTTGAGGAGTTAGGGCATGGGTTGGACTTGATGATCTTGAAGGCCTCTTCCAACCTTGTCATTCTGTGAATTCTGTGAATTCTGTGAATAATCAGATTTGTTCAATGGATTGACTTTATCCCACTTAGAACCTTTTCATGCATGATTCTAAGCATGGCTTTGATTCCAGGCCCTTGCCAAAGCTGTTCCAGGTGTTTGCCCACACCTGGAAACTCAGAATCATTTGGGCTAGAAAAGATGCTCAAGATCACCCAGGTCACCAGAGCTGAGGCCACCACGAACCCACGTCCCCAAGTGCCACATCAAAGAGTCTCAAAGGTGAAGATGCCCAACTTCATCCCTGCTCTTTCTCTGTGCTGGCACTGGTTCTGTGGCAAAAGCTTTGCAATCATCTAAAGATGATAAAGGGAGCCTGCAAGAAAGATGGAGAGTTACCTTTGATGACAACCTGGAGTGACAGGACAACAGGGAATGGCTTCAAACCAAATGAGTAGGTTCAGATTGGATATTAGGAAGGAATTTTTCCCTGGCAGGGTGGGCAGGCCCTGGCACAGGGTGCCCAGAGCAGCTGGGGCTGCCCCTGGATCCCTGGCAGTGCCCAAGGCCAGGTTGGACACTGGGGCTGGGAGCAGCCTGGGACAGTGGGAGGTGTCCCTGCCATGGCAGGGGTGGCACTGGGTGGGATTTAGGGTTCCTTCCCACCCAAACCATTCTGGGATTTTTTGATTCTATCATTCTGTCATCTACTGCTTGGTCTTTGAGGTGTCCTGTGTTAAAATGTTCATGCTCTTGGTTATGTACATTGTGATGCTCATAAATTGAACCTAAATACAACATGTTACATTTAAAACTCCATCCTGTAACTTGTATTTTGTAGCTTCTGAGAGCTGCTGGGCCAGTGCCTTACCAAACAGTTATCCCAAATGAATTCTGCTTTGTTTTAAGGCAGACACTGAATCCTGGAGTGAATTAAACATTTTCTTGCAGAGAATTGCTAACTTGGGCTCTGAAAGTTGCACAGCAGTGTTACTGTGAGCATATTCTTGTGTCTGGAGAAGTCCTGGCTCTTGGTAGGAATAATTCTCCAGGCAACAGCACCACACTGAAGTTTTGGGTATAAATGAAGAGTTTGCACTGCATTAGTTCCGTGCTCTGTATGCCCAGAACGGAGCTGAAGGCCTTATGTGCATGTTGAATAGTGGGATTTTAATAAGTAATAAGTATTACTACTCATTTAATGTTTTCTATTAATCCTTGTTCAGGCACCTTGGGAGAAATTCACACCTTTACTGAAGACTGAAATTCTTCCCTGGAGTATGAGCAGGTTTACAACGGTGCTGTGTTCTCTTGGACTCTGCTGTTTGCACATTCTCTCCTCTCTCCAACCCAGCACTGCAATTCCAGTGGGAATTGGTCAACTCTGAGTTTGTGCCTTCCTCCAAGGAGACACCTGGGGGTGGCTGTGCTGTGCTGGGCTCTCGAGCTGGGCTTTTTGCACAGGGGTGGTTATGTAATGCTGCAGCAGCATGGAGAGACAGGAACTGCTCGATGGGGAAAGTGACAGTGGGATGGAACACTGCATTCCCCCAGAAAGGTGAACAGCCTTAGCCTGTGACAGCTAAAAAACCAGGTTTTTTAATGGGGATTATTCAGATTAGAGGACAACTGTGCCAGGCAAAATGTCCATCTGTGTGTGTGTGTAATGAGCTGCTGCAGCCCAAGGATTTCATCCAGTGACCTGATAAAAACATGGATAACTGAGTACTAAGCATGAGAATCTTGTTTGGTGCAAACTGGGGACTATTTACAGGAGCTGGCCAGAATTCTTCTTGCATCTCTTTCCATCAGATCTTCTTTTCCTGGCCCTGTCACTGCTGTGGAGCTGAGAGATGCCGTGTGCTGCATCTACTGGAACCCTGCTCAGCTCCAAATGTTCCTCTTTCTGTGGGAGTTGCTAGAGGCAGGAGAAAAGCTCCTCTTTCAGATGCTACTTAAGAGTTCAAAACGCTGGAAATGAGGAGAGAACCATTATTTGATTTTGCAGAGAATGTGTGTCCACTGAGGGCTCCGAGACTTTGATGGATCTGAGGGAGGATAAACAGAGCCCTGCAGTGTCACCCTCCAGGTCCCTGTCCTGATGCCACAGGTTTGTTCCCTAAAATAAACTCTCCTTGTGGCTTTTTTTTTTTTTAGTAAGGACTCTGTTCTTTCATCTTAGCCCCTTGCCTGTAGAAGGGGCACAGGTTAATAGGGGTTAATTGCTTTTTTTTTGTTCAGAAAATGGCATTTTCTGCCTGCTTCTGGTTTGTGTTCTGAAGGATTTTCAACACTTCTTAGCCCCTCAGCCTCATATTTTGAGGACAAAATATTTTGTCCTCATATTTTGAGGACAAAATTTATCATTCCAGTAGAAGACAGAATATATATCCAGTGGGGAAAACAACCACCATTCCAGAACAGGAGAGGGTTTGTGCTAAAGAATGGAACTTACTCCCTTCTCATCTGAGCAAATTAAAATTTACTCCTCAAAACAGGATAATTCACCCTCTTGTCACCATGCTTTTATAAGCCTGAGCTTTGTCATTAATATTTCTTGAGGAAAAGGGAAGAACACCTTCAGGAGGGATGTGGGAAATCCATCCAAGTGTGCAGGATAACTATGGCACATTTTCAGAGGCACAGTGGGGATAAAAGTCTTTGTTCAGCAGCCTTGAAAAACTGAATGGAAAAAAAAAAGATTTCTTTCTTTCCTCCTTTTTTTTTTTTTTTTTTTTTTTAATTTTTTTATTTTGCAACAGATATAAGAAGCAGGAGAAGGAGCAAAGGGAAAAGAAGGGGAGGCAAAGATCAGCCACTTGAGGGGGAGTAAATAATGAATATTTAGTTTATTTCAGCACCTGAAACAGCTCTGATGGCTTTGGGCATAGTCAAGAGATGTCTGTAGTCATGAAGCTGAGAGAGAAACTGGAGAAAACAGAGTGGAACAAGGATTTATTTGTTTCAGAATTCCTTGTAATCCTCTTTCTCTGCTTTTAATGGCAAAATGGCATCTGTTTAATTCAAGTCACTGCTGTAGCAGTGTAAGTCAATCAGAAATGTGACTGTCTTAGAAAAAAAAAACCCTGATTATGTGATAGTTAATGCAGTTAATTCACATTTTCAATTATTATCCCACAAGGATATGCCTATGAGGAAAATACCACTGAGCTGAAGTTCTTCCACAAAGATTGAGAGAGATGACAAAATGTAATTAAGGGTTTCAATTTATTCCCACTGAAATGAGTTGGGAAACTCTCAGTCACTTCAAAAGCAGCCGCCACCTTTTATGTTTGGCTGAGATCAAAAATATCCACTTGGAAATATCAGAAGCAAACAAGGAGGGCTCAGAAGTAACTACAGCAAAATTCCTGGAGAATTCTGTATTCTCTGTGGGCTCTGGCAGTGCAGAGCTGCTCACACAACAAATATTTGCCAATTGAATGATTAAACTCTTTTATTGACCTTTATTTTGTTGCAAATGACTTGAAAGTTTCTCAAATTACTCCTATTCCAGTGCAGGTGCACATGGAAAGGATAGAATTAAAATATTTAGTGAGGGAAGGAGTTTCATAAATATAACACTTCATAAAGGAAAATTCCAAACCCATTGCTGGACTGGGATACTCTGCACCTACTTTCTGCATGAGAAGGCTTTAGAAAAGAAATATAAACCTCACAGAAATGTGACACAAATCTGAAAAAGATTGCCAAGAAATCATCCAGTGATGGGCTGTTCACACAGAAAATCAAGTTATACCCTGAGAATCAGCCAAGTGAGCACCAAGAGACAAGGATGTTCCAAGTGGAAGGAATTATGGAATCTAAAAATCAGAATAATGAACATTTAAAATCAAACTACACAAAAATTTACCCTATGGCTGTAACAGGGAAATGATTTATTGTCCTTTTAGGAAAATTAAGAAGGTGCATTTAGGGAATGACAGGCTGATTAACTTTCCTTAACTCCTTGGGAAAACTAGTGAATGTATTCTCAAAAAAAAAGCTATTTCCAGAAAGATGAAATACAAGAACATGGTCAGGAAGAGCCAGCTTGGGTTTAGAACTGCAGAATGTAGAATAATGGAATGTTTTGGGATGGAAGGGACCTTAAAGCTCACCAAGTTCCACCCCCTGCCATGGGCAGGGACACCTTCCACTGTCCCAGGCTGCTCCAAAATCCAACCTGGCCTTGGGCACTGCCAGGGATGGGGAGTCCACAACCTCTCCAGGCAAGAAATTTATCCATGACTGGCCAATCTGAGAGATTTTTACCACAAAATGTCTGGATCTGTGGGTGAGGGGAGAGCAGCCAGTTTTTGGCAAGATTTTCAACACTATCCAAGTTTTGCTGGCCAAAAAAAGGACAAATGGAGTGGATGGATGGATGGATGGATGGATGGATGGATGGATGGATGGATGGATGGATGGACTGTAAGGAGGAATGGGAAATGGGCTTGGCCTTTGAAGGGTCTGCAGATTGAAATCTCACAGCTCCTGGTGCTCCTTTTTTTTCCTTTTGGGTCACCAAAGGAATCTCAGCCTCCAGCTGACCCCAAACTGGGAGGATGCACAGGGATGCCACTCAGACAGAAAAGAAAAATCGGCTCTCAAGAACCTCATGAAGTTGAACAAGGAAAAACACCAAGTCCAGCACCTGGAAAAGAGCAGCCCATGCATCAATCCAGGCTGGGAACCAACCCACTGTGGGATAAAACCTGGGAGCTCCACAAACACCCAGCTGCACGTGGGTCAGCTGTGCAAGCTCCAGCAGCGAAGGCTGGACGTGCACGGGGATGTTTTGGGAACAAATGGCTGAGGAATGGGATTATTCCCTCTTCCCTCCAGAGCTCCCTTCTAATCTATTTTTCTATGATTCTGTCAAATTACCTAATAATTCTTATATTTGTGTTTTTGTTGGTATTTTTCCTGAGTTCCTTTAAGATCCATGATAGGTGTTAAATTAGACTAATAACTGCACAAACACTGGACAAGAGGTTTTCCACATGCACCAAAATCCTGGAAGTTGGGAGGACACGTGATATTAGGTCCTTGTATCTGATTAAATCCTTTATTGTTGGCTCAGGGGAAAGAGTCACAGGCTATATAAAGGTAATGCACTTGATTTCCCAGTTAATTTTATGAATATTTCTATTTGGGGAGAGAAACTTTTAAAACTTTTTCTAACAGTTCTAATTATGATCTCTCTACTAATCATTAATTTATGTTTATCCAGCTGCATCAAACTACACCAATCCCTTCCTTCTTGCCTCCCACGTTGATGTGTGATTGAGCAGAAGTGCTAATTCTAATTATTGAGTATGGCTTTGATAATTACAATTAGAACTGGAGAGTTAGGATTAAAAATTAGGTTTTTTCTTTTTTTGTGTGTGGGGTTTTGTTTTGGGTTTGTTTTCTTTTTTTTTTTTTTTGCTTGTGGTTTTTCCTGATGGTGCATCTTCACTAATGATGGTCAATTCATCTGAGGTCAACTTACAAAAATGCAGTTTTTAGACTGTGACTATGATGAAATGTGGAATATGTGCTTTGGGTCCAGCCTCACTCAGCTTCAGATTTCACTGAAATGAGAAATTCACCTGAAGCTAGAAACTGTTGTGGAAATTTCAAGTTTTTCCTCTGTGTAATCTGCAAACAGTGAAGTTGGATTTTTCTCCTCCTTTTGCCCATAAGGAGGGTGCCTGGGGTGTTGTTTTCAAGAACAAAATGAAGATTTTTTCTTGCCATTTCAGTTGCCACTGTTTGCTCCCACCTTTTCCAACTGCACAGCCCAGCTCCTGGGCTGGTTTTTGTCTTGAAAATTATGGGGTGGTCCTGCCTACACATTTGATGGTTTGAACATCACTTGGCCTTTTAATGGGCTTTTTATGGACTGGTTACTGCCATAAATTGTCAAGAGCCTGTTAGTGCACTGCTTATTTCTGGAAAACTTCATTAAGGGGAAGTAGGAATAAATCTGTCTTTATTCTGCATTTCTAAAAATAATATGTAAAACATAACAGATGGCTTAATATTTTTATTTCACCATTTCAGCTGTGCTCACCTCGACCACTCTTGACTGACGTTCCAGGCAGGTGCCAACAGCCATTAATTTTAAAATAAGCTGCTTTGAAATCTGTTTTCATGTTTACTCCCAAATCCATGCTTTGGACCTAAGGCAGGCTGATCCTAATTAAAGATCCTGCAGAAACACTCAGGCTGCAGCTTCTGGTAAATTTGTGTTGATGCACATCCACCTCTGTTGAAATTGGGCTCTGTAATCCTGGGAGCTGCAAAACTCCCATGGGAGCACCATGTGCTTGTGTTGTGGCCAAATGTGAGAAACTCCATCTGAAATCATCACAGTGGGAAAGGATTTGGAGTATTTGTAGAGGTTTCTAGAATGTGCTGTTGGATCACCCTCCCTGGCTCTGCTTTTACACCAACAAAGCACAAACAGGAGCAAGGCTGAGGCTGGATTGTACAAATATTCCTGATGGCAGTCTGAAGGAATGAAGTCACCCTGGGATGTGCTAAGGAAGCTGCATGGCAGACCTCTCTCTCCTACATACCAGCCTGTTTAAAATAAATTTACATTTAAGGTCTGATATGAAACCCCTTGAAGTGAAACAGAGAGACTTTAATGCTCTTTGACTAAAATGCATTTAGCAGATCTCATATTTTCTCTGATTCTATTTCTGTAGCAGCTTGGTGGGTTTTACTATTCCTGAGCATTTCCTGCAAGGCTTCCTCCACTTTCTTTTGTTATTATTATTTCTGCTCATGCTAAGATCATAAATCTTTCCTCTGCTGTAATTCTAAGGCCCTACCTGATTTTCCTGCTTAATTCTCTTCTAATATTTGAGTTGTGCCCAAACCCACCAGTCTGGCTTCTGAAAACAGCCGGAATTAAAAACAAAACAACAACCAAACCATGACTTCTGCTCTTTGCAAACATCATCATCATCATCATTGCTGTCATTATTATTATTATTATTTTATTTTACTTTATATGGTGTTTCTGTTGAAGTTCTGGAGGTAAATTGGTTTAATATCTGCTGTCCTTGTGTCTTAGTCTATGGAAGAGCAAAGCTCTTTCCTGCAGCAAACACTGCTGGAATGCAGTGTGTCAATACCAGGCATTTGCTGCTTATAGACAGAGGGTTCTCTTTCTTTTCTGGAGAGTTAATAAAAAATAATTATTCAAGGAAGAATATTTTCTGTATATCCAGAAGGCAAATGCTTTGGTAGTACTGGGTCAGTGAATTCACTGCTGTAGCTTAGACCACAAATTTGCCACTTGCAAGGGGTAGAAAAGAGTGATCAGCAACATCCAGATGTTGCAGGTCACCTAAATTCCAGGGAGCCACCCCAGAACTGTGGAATGGACAGCTGCAAATATGGGAGTCCTTATGATGCAGTTCCAGGGCTTTTTTTTTTTGGTTTTTTTTTTTGTATGTCATTTCCCCTTCTCTCTCAAGCTCTTCTCCTTCCCACCCCTTCCAAATCTTATATTTTGATATAGCTTTCCTTCCTCTGGCTAAAAATGAAGAACTCAGCCAGACCCAGAACTTGGAACTGCAGCAGAAGTTTAGGGTCACCTTTAAACCTTTAAGTCCTGTTTTAGGGGAAAGTTTAGTAGTGGTGAACATGTGGAGAACATCTACAGTAAGTCAATCCTTACCAACAAAAAAAAAACCACAAAAACAAACAATTACATTGTAAATGTCCAACACATAATTACAGTCACCATCACTAGAATATTCCAGATATTGTTGGAATATTTTCTTGGTCACTACAACGTTCTGCTTGTTTCTCTTGCAGGTTTTAGTGGTACCTTTGGTGTATTTGGGGGAAGTGGATTAACACTGCTTCGTTTGTAATCACGGAAGGTTTGGGATGCACTCTGTGCTTTAATGCAATTATGCCTCATAGATAGAATCCAGCAGCTTCCCAAGGATTGCTCAATCCCTGCGGGACACTCGGCTGAGACAAACATGTATCTAGTTTATTGAACATGATTAACCACCTGAAGTGTTGGAATTCTTGTGCAGTGAATCACAACAGCCCTGGATTTGGAGGTGGCTGGAGAGACAGTGGGTTTGGTGGGACATGCCCGGCTTGCTGGACACTGGTGGCACTGATGGGCTGGGGTCCAGCTGCCTCCTTCCCCCTCCTCTCCTCCACAAGTGCTGCTGGGTGAAGGTTTGATAATCCCCAGCTCAAATTCAGTGAAGAACTAAATGAGACATTTTATTTATTTCTCATCTCACTGCTCTGCTCTCCTGCACTTGTACCAGGCAAAGCCAGCAGCACACTGAGGAGAACACGGCAAAGCTGGCAAAGCTGGCACAGCTCCCTTCCCTTCCCTTCCCTTCCCTCTCCGCCCCGTCCCTTACCCACCG
>WEZZ01026050.1:20520-80760 GCA_013400585.1 Chloropsis cyanopogon | reverse complement strand
GGATGGATTGGGGTGCGGAGCGCGGCGCAGCGCGGGGACCCGGCGCTGTTCCTCCCGCCGGGATGCGGCTGCCGCGGGAGCGTCCCGCCTACCCCCGGCGGAGCCCTCCCTCCCTCCCTGCCCGCGCAGGAATCGTGGAATGGGTTGGGTTGGAAGAGACCTTAAATATCAATTAGTGCCAACCCCCCGGCCGTGGGCAGGGACGCTTTAAACTAGCCCCGTGTGCTCAGAGCTCCACCAGCCCGGCCCTGGGCACTGCCAGGATCCAGGGGCAGCCCCAGCTGCTCTGGGCACCCTGTGCCAAGGGCTCACTGCCCTGGCAGCAAAGGAGAGAACCACAGGTGTGTCCAGGGAACACCAGGGGTTGTGTCCCGCGGCTCTCTGGTGCATAACAAGAGCTGATCTCACACCATGAATAAATCTCCATCCCCTTTGGGGCACTTCCCAGCACCTTTACCCTCCTCCTCACTGACGGAGCCTTTGGCATTGCTTTCCCACTCTCAGGCTCGACTGAACTTGGCCAACAGCTCCCGCATTCCTGGCTGGAACAGCTGCCAGGCAAACAGGCAGGTGCACACATCAGGTGCAGACATCAACAGATACTTTACTTCAACCTTCTGTGCTGAGAAAACCTGGCTGGGAAGTAGAGCCCAGAAGTCCTTTCCAGACATCATCATAATCATCCTTACCCGACCACTCCACCTGCTGAAAAGGTGAAATGCTTCACCTTTTGTGTCTGCCCTGTGATAAATTACCCATATTCCAAACTTTTGCCCCTAGTCAGAGGGAAGCAGAATGGGATTGAGGATTTTCAGGTAACATAAATGATAACAATTTGCACTTTCAAAAGTCCTATCAGTTTCTCTGTAATTTTTTGTCTTAGATTAGCAGCAAGCCCAGCTCTACACCCCATCTGTGCTCTCTGACCATGGATCATCAGTGATCTAAATTTTTCTCCTTAGAAAAAAAGTAATACTTCAAACCAGCACTGCTTTAGCTTGTAAAATCTCCTTATTTGCATTTCCTTTCTCACCTCACCCTTTCTTCACACCTTCCTACATTTCCTAATGTACTTTCTGAGAATAATTTCTTTTTTTTTTTTCTCTGAAATCTCATTTGAGCCCATGCAATTGTGTGGTGGATGTATTATTATATCATGTTAGGTTAAAAAATGGCTGCATTCTTGTTCCTTAAGCTTTTCCCATAAAAGGGAACCTGGCTGAAAAGAGCAGCATGAGGCCTCTTTTTCCTGGGAGATCTGCACAACTCTTAATTTCTTCCTGCAAACTGCTGTTCTTTAAATCTCTTCTCTTGTGCTAGGACCAGATCTCCTGGAACAGGAGCTGTTCTCCCAGCTGAAGTTGCTTTTCTAGAGCCTGCTCTACTTGTTACTCATTTTTCCTGCTTTCATTTGCCAACAGAGCAGGAAAACTGGGCACATTCAAAATGGAGAAAGGGTTTATGTGAAATGAGGATATGTAGGATCTCATCTTTTCTGCCTTCACGATCCTGACACAATTTGATGGGTTATAGGCCTTTTTAACCCTATTAATTGTTAAATATTTCAGGAGAAGCAGCAAATGAGTGGTTAGGCTGAGCTTGGAGCCATAACAGCATCATTTAATTGCACAAACCCTCGTGCTTTCCAAATGGCACTTTGTCTCTTGGGGCACAAAACCTGAAATGGCTCTGGAACAGGTGCACAAATAATTATTTATACTTAGCCTGCTGTCCCCCTCCGATTTAGTTGTCACTCAGTGTCAGCTCCAGGGATTTCCCTGCAGAGCCTCTCAGGGTGAATTAATGCTCATGCTAAGAGACACTGAAAAGATCCCTGCTGCTTTCTGAAGGTCCCAGGGAAATGCCTGACTGGTGAGCTGCTGAGATTTCCTTTCCCTTTCCATTTCAGTCGAAGGTCAAGGCAGAACCTGAACTGGCAGTGCCTAAATCTGCTCGTTCAGGGTGATTCCAGTTAATGGGCTTTGACTCCGTTCCCTCCCAGCTCCCTTTGGGCACACAGTCCCAGAAACAACTTGAATTCCCCAGACTTGTGCTGTGCCTGAGGGAAGAGTTTATGTCAGGAAGCAAAGTTTGTATTGATGCCTCAGGTTTTAATTTTTCTATATTTCACATTCTGTGCTGCTTTAGTGTGTGGGTCTGAGCTTCACATTATGGGATGGTGAGCTCTCTGCACAGAGCAGGGAGACAAAACAATTCCTTCTCCAGCTGGGGACCAAGGACAAATGATCCAAATCTCAGCCCAAGAGCACAAACAGCGTGGGCTGAGGAGAGAAAAACAAGCAGGGAGTGCATGAGCTAAAGCTGGAATGAACAATGAACTGCAATCTGCAAATGGAGCAGAACTGATCCCAGTGACAGAGCCCGTGCCCATTTTGGTGCATTTTGTGCCCATTTTGGTTCATCTTGGGTGCAGCCCTGGCTGGGCTCTGGTGCTGCCCAAGGTGGATCCATGGAGGAAATCCTTGGAATAAATCCCTGCTTTATTCTTGAGCTCTCTCTTGTTTCTGTTCTAGGTCAGCCTTCACAAGGCATCAGGATCAGCTTGAGGATTTTGGAATTGGTTTTGGGGGGCTAAACAATGGGAAAAGCAGAGGAATGGAATGATGGGAGGGGATGGGCACATCCTGCTTTAAATGCTTAACTTTGGGTTTTACATTAGGATTCTGCTCTACTCGGGCCATTGAGGAGAGGATCCCACAGAGGTCAGTGCACCTAAAAGAAAATTCAGTCCTGATGTGCCCTCTGGAGGGTTTTGCTCTCCCTCACCTCCTGTTCATTCTCTGGGGGTTGTGCAGAGAGATTTTATGGAGACAAACTGCCTACAGCAGGCTCTGGCACATCCTTATCCCCCTCCGGTTTTCATTTTGCCAAAACAACAGAGCATTTATACACAGAGAAACCTCTCACCCCCACATCTCTAGGAGGGATTTTTGGGGGTATTTGCCACTGGTTTTAAATGAACCCACAGCTCCCAGGGCAAAATTGGAATACAGGTGGCATTCCCGTGACCTTATCCTGCAGTTTGTGCAGATTCATGCTACTGTGATTTAATTCAGGATCTTTGAGGTTGGTAAAGAGCTCCGAAGTCCCCAAATCCAAGCTGTGACCCATCCCCACCTTGTCCCCAGCCCAGAGCTCTGAGTGCCACCTCCAGGCCTTCCTCGGACACCTCCAGGGATGGGGACTCCAAACCTCCCTGGGAAAATGAATCCAACACATAAACCCCAGCATTTGGACTCATGAAATTGGGCCAGAGGCATTGGTTCTTCACTTCAAGTTCTGAAATGTTGACTTTCCTTGGTGTACATTCCTCCTTACCTCTGAAAGGGATAAGTAGTTAAAAAGTTGTTAAAATTTGGAGTAACTACTACAACTAGTAAATAGTAGTTGAAAAATAGGGAAATCTAAAATGTGTCTGCAGAAGAATTTTGGCCACAGAGTAATGTTTGATACATAAACTCTAAATTCTAATTATTTTAAGGAGTCTGAGTTTTTATCCTGTTTCAAAGGATCCCTGCTTATCTGCAAGCCAAGAATTTTTCAACGTTCTCAAAATTACAGCATTTACCTGGGTATCTCAAAATAACTCATGAGCACATAAAAAATAATCTGTTTTTATGATTAAAATGTGCACTTTGACAGTCCTGGGGCTGCCTGATCCTGACCTGTGCCTCTTTAGGTGCCACCATAAACCAAAACCTCATGAAAATTAAAAGCTGGACCCGATCTTGGAGGTCTTTTCCAACCTAAAGGATTCTGTGATTCTGTGATCAGGCCTGGGGGTGTTTTGATCTGCAAAGGGAACAAATCATCTGGCAGCTTGGGAGAAGCCTTGCCTAGAGCCTCCTTTGCTCCTCCTCTTGTTATTACACTTTCCCTGCCTGGCCTAAAAAGTGTAAGTCTAGATATTGCCTCAGCCCATATGGCAACACTGAAAGCTTTATTTTTTTTCTTGCACAGCAGCAAGGGAAGATGTGGTTGGAAACGTCTGCTTAAAGATCAGCTCAAACAGTTTTGGTTCACACAAGTTGATAATTTTGTCGGAGGGGTCAACATTTGCTAATCTGAGGGGAGCTTTAAATCCTTGGGAGCTTTTGTGGTGTGCTGGAGCTGGGGAAATTTTGCAGAGCAAGCCATTAGGAGCTGAAGGGAAGATAAGGAGAGACCAGTGGGTGGAAGCTGTCTGGTTTTGTTTTCTGGCAGGAAGAATACCAGAGGGAATTCTCTTTCCCAGCCTACCACCCCCATTTTTTTTCCCCCTTATTTGCACATCAAGGCCTGATTTTTTTGGTGTCTAACATTTCCATGGTGCAATCTGGCAAACCTGGCACAGATGTTCTGAAGAGCTGCCTGATATTTAAGGTTGCTTTCCTCTGCAAAAGCTCCTCTTTCACTTGCTATCCTTCCCATTTCTGGATGTCAGGCTTGGGAATGGATATAAATACAGAGTTAGGTGTCACAGCTGCCAAAATTTATTGTGGAGAGGTTGGCAACAACCTTCTCCCCTTTGCCCTTTCTCTCTCTCCTGTATTTTGCAAGGTAAAGTCTATCTTTCCTGATATTTTTGGATAGAATCTGACACAACAAAGCAACTTCCCAGCCTGCAATCGAGTACTTTGGTAACAGGGGAACAAAACAAAACAACTAAGTCCACCTAAAGCTATTGATCTTCATGGAGCATTATAAAAGCTGATTATGTAAAGCTGTTTTGCAAGCAGAGACTCAATGGCAAGCCTGGAATTTTGCTGCATGCAGGAGCAAAATCTCCCCATCTTTCTCCCAGTATCCCATTTGCTGTGCAAAAATCCTCCCCTGATTATGGAGCTTTGTGTTTTCTCAGAATTCCTCTTCCTTTGCCACCTGCAGGGCAGGTACCAAACTTGTGAAGCTTTTCTGTTTCCTCATGTTCATTTTAACCAATTAAGGCCTGTTCATTTTAATTCCCCTCTACTTCTCTTGTGAGTGTTCTTTTCAACTTTTTAAATCCCAAGTGGTTCCCTTCAGCTCTCTTCTTTGGCTGCCACTTCTTAATCAATGATGGAATTTCATTTTCAACAGGTAAATTTTTGTAATGTGGGCCAGGTTAAACATTGAATTTGTGGTCTTAATTTTATATATAACAAAGCAGTCACAGAATCACAGCATCACAGAATACTTGGGGCTGGAAGGGACCTCTGGAGATCCAGCCAAACCCCCAGAGACCCCAGTCTAGCCTGTCACTGCTTCTCTGTCACTGCATCTGCTCTTTTCTCTCTGTTTCCTCTTCCTCCTATTTCTGTTTCAGCCTCCCATTCCCTGAAAATTCATTCATAAAACCTCTCAGCTCTGTTTTGCTGTTCTGAGTCAGGAATACAGCCCCAGAAACAATGTGCAGGGTGATGGGATCATGTCTCCATTGGGCTGTACTGTTCCTTTATTCCAGAAATATCTGTGAATTCTGTTTACCATAAACCCAATCTGGATATTTATGTTTTTTTTTTCTTGTTGTTTGGGTATTGTGGATTTGTTTGTTTTTTTAAATTCCTGCTACAACTCCTGAATAATTATTCACTTCTCTGATGTTTAGAAATTCCCTCTGACATAGCACTTTGCTTATTTATTTGATTTTTTTTTCCCTGTGGTGATTTTCCTACTAATTTAAAAACCATTATTACCTCTTTTTCTCCCCCTCCTTCATCTGATCTGATATATTTATAGTGAACAACTTCATCCCCTCTTCACCCTTATTTTCCTAGAGTTCAACTGGACTAATCCTTGCTATTTTCCCCTTGTGCCACGAGCTCTCCACATTATCCTGCTGGTCTTCCTCTGCTCAACATCAGTTCAAATTCATCTTCCTGGTGCAGAGGGGACCAGGATTGTGACAGTATCCCTGCAAAGGGCTCATCAGTGTCATGTCCAACAGAAACAATATTCCCCTTTCCCTACAGGAACATTCCCAGCTGACGAGATGTAGGATCACATTTACTTCTTTACAGCTGCATTGCACTCATGGCTCTGCTCTCCTCTGACTGAGGAAGAAAAAGTCAATTCCTTCTCTTCCCTTGCCACTCCAATCATGTTCATAACTGAGGGCAGGAATTTCTGTTTCATTCCTGACTCTGCACTTTGTCCTATTAAGTTCCAAGCCGTACCTATTGCTTGACTCCATCTTTCAAGGTCAGGCATTGGGATATTCCCAATCTTCCTGTTATCTCAATTTGGGTAATGGACACATTTCAGAGCCACTCTGAAAAATAAAATGGATTTGGCCACATGCCCCCTTCCCTTTTAGCTGAGTTATTGTTTAAACTGGAGAAAGAAGAAAACTGACTGCAGAGGCAAAAGCTAAAAAATGTGAGGAGTCTCATTGCTCCAAATCCAAAGCAAGGTGTTGAAAACTGAAAGTGAGGTATTAAAAACCACTGAATCATAGATTGGGTTAAAGATCATCAAGTTCCAGGATGGGACAGGGACACCTTCCACTGTCCCAGGCTGCTCCAGCCCCAGTGTCCAACCTGGCCTTGGGCACTGCCAGGGATCCAGGGGCAGCCCCAGCTGCTCTGGGAATTCTATTACAGGGTGTCCCCACCCTCACAAGGAGGAAATTTTTCCTAATATCTGATCTAAACCTGTCATTTTTCAGTCTGAAGCCATTCCCTGTGTGCTGTCCCTGCAGCCCTTGGGAATTGTCTCTCTCCATGGTTCCTGGGGCTCCTTCAGGCCCTGCAAGGCCACACTGAGCTCAGCCCAAAGCTTCTCTTGTGCAGGTGAACAATCCCAATTTTCTCAGCCTTTCCTCACAGGAGATGGTGACTCCTTCCTGCTGTAAAAATCAATGTGATTTTGTGCTCCTGGCTCCAATTCTGCAGTTGTTCCATGCCAGGACTGACTGGCTGTTCCATGGATTTCTCCACATCTTCAATAATTCACTATTACCAACTCAAGTTGGTGTTAGAGAGGAATAGGTTGCACCTTGCAGGAAAAGCTGACTGAAAGGAAGGTTTGTGTTTGACTCTGTGTCTTTGGTTTGAAAAGCCAGGTGTCTGCTAGGGAAGGCAGGAGCCTTCCCTGAAATGGAAAATATAAAGCCCCTCTCTCTGAATTATTATAATTTTGAAATTAAGGGGCTCTCAGGCAAAGATATGGGAGTAGGAATAACAGTTCTTTATTAGGAAAATTAAAATACAAATGCAGCAGTACGAAAACAGCACTGACACAGTCAGAACCCACCCTGTCCCGCTGTGCTCAGGGCGTTGCTCAGCCCCAGCCCACGGGGGCTCAGCCCTCCTGCAGTGCCAGCTGTGCCTCTGCTGGAGCAGGATCCTGCACAAGGGGGGAGTTTTCCTCTGGAGCTCCAGGGCTGCTGGAGATGGGCCTGGGCTCCCTCTGGGAATGCAGTAGCAGAGGTTCCCTGGGGTGTTCCAGGTGTCAGATTCTATCCAGGTAGGAATGCTCGGCTCCTCCCCTGGGCGGGGCCTCTCCCATGGGATGGTGGCATTGTATCAGCCAGGCAGGGACACTCAGTGGCCATTAACAGGAGATAATTAATAATTAATGGCCCATTAACAGCAGATATCTCCTGGAGGGAGGATTGGCTGTGGAAGAGATAAAGAAAAACCTGCCCAATTAACAGAAGATAATTAACAGCCTCACCTCTAACAGATGGCAATAGAACACACACACCCAGCTAAACCTGACACGCTGTGGGTAAGAAATGATGCTCAGCACCCTTTCTTGTGACTGGAAATCTGGATTCTTGCTTGGGGTTCCCGCTGGCAGTGCTGTGAAGGGTATGGGAGCTGAAAGGGCAAAAAGGCTCAGTGAACACCATCAGTTATAAAAGCAAACAGGAGAACTCGCTCCTCCAAAGTGATGATTATAAATGGCTCAATTAAGTAAACAAAGAAGTAGTTAAAAAAACCCCAGCACTGACAGATATTAGATAATAAAATTAATTATAAACAGCAGCCAAAATGCAGCAAGTACAAACTAATCAAAATACTTAATTAGGCTTTGCAGTAGCTACTTTTCTCCCTACCACTGTTTATTACAATTTTATCTGGGGGTTGGTGTCTTTGGTAAGGCTCCAAAGAGTTATAATGACTGGTTTAAAAGCATTATGCTCCTACCAAACAATAATATTTTGAGACATGGTGCACTTCAGGCTGATTCAGCATAGCAAGGAAGGAGCCCCTTGCCCTAAATGGAGAGATCTGATGTTGCCTCTGCCTGTTCTGTACCTTTTGTGGCATTCAAGGGCCTTCAGGTACTTATAAATGTGCTAAATCTTAGCCTGACAGCTGCCATTTGGGTCACTGCAGCTGACTTCTCCAAGGAACACAGGTAATCTGATTTTGTATTTAAGGAGTTAAGTGAGTATAGAAAATAAACTAAAGTTTGTTTAGTGCATAAAATAAACTAAAGAAGCTGCTGGCAATTTAGTGAAAAGGTCTTCTAGATTGCAATGGATATATTGGTGTCCTCTGAGGTAAAAAGAAAAAAAAAAATAAAAGTAAGAAAGCTTTATTCTGTTGAATTTGGGCAGTAAGAAACAGCTACCCTGATTTTTTTTGGCTCCTGCCCTAGGTTCAAGGTAGGGAGGACATGGTGGTGACTCCACAACCTCCCTGCCAAGGCCTGAGCTCCCTTTCCATGGGGAAATTCCTGCTGCTGTCCCAGCTGAGCCTGCCCTGGCCCAGCCTGAGGCTGTTCCCTCTCCTCCTGTCCCTGTTCCCTAATCCTGACCCTCACCAGTGAGAAAAGTCAGTGAGAGGATGGCACTCAGGAGAAAGCTAAAACCAAACTGGAAGAGGATTCTGGTGAGAACAAGATATATATTCATTTATTCAGATATAAATGACAGAGAAATGGGAAGATCTAAATTCAGAGCTTGTACTTAAAAAAAAAAATCAATTCTCTTTAATTGTTTTGTACCCAACTACAACTTAATGTGAAAGTTCACAGATGTGAAGAAAACCAGAATTTTGGTTACCTGGAAGAGATTTCCAGTGGAGTTACTTGTTCTATTCCATGTATGCCAAAGGATCTCTAGTCATTAGCATCACTGGAAGATTTGCCTCTGCCAGAAAGTGCTCAGGCAAAAAAAAAATAAAAGCCAGACAGCTGAATTTCATCAAATTCACAGATCCAGTTCCATGGAGATGTCAGAACAAGCAAATGGATGAGTTAAAAATGATCACAGCACAAAATTTACATTTTTATTTTTGCTTGAGAAACAACAGAAAGCTGTGTACATCCTGCTTCTGGGGAAGGCAGAAATTATAAATCCAAAATAATAAATGCTGCATAAAAATAAAGCATTCACAGCCAGTTTGCTTTCGTGCAGTGTCTACAGCCAAAACTCACTAGCCAATGCTGTGAGATTTACTTCCAGCAGAGGAGGCCACTTAAAATTCAGGAACTAATGGGATTTAATAAAACACTGTAACACACTCCTACTTTCATTTTCACAAATGAATATGAACCTCAGAAAACAACAAAAAGCATGTAATCACTCAAGCTCTCCATTTCACAAATAAAATCTGTCTAACCAAAACCACATCCCTGAGTTTGGGAAATTCCTATTTGGCTTGCTCAGGCATTTTCAGAGGAAGGGAGGATGTAGGAACACTTCCATGAGTTTTGATCACGCTGCGAGCAGTCAGTTAATAAATAATCCTGACTCTCTGTGAGAATGCAAACCACTCAAATGCACAAGAATATGCAGTGAGATCCTGGTTTTATAAATGTCAACAGTAATTTTGCCTTTGTTTCCAGAGGGTTAAGGCTTCACCCGGGAGGTTTCTACCTTCCAGCACTTCCCACTCCTAAGTGGTGATAAGGGCTTATAATTTAATTTCTGTCACAGCAATAACAGGGAAAAGCAACTCTTTTTCCCTGAGCACACTTTTTTTTTATTGCACCACAGGCTCCTAAATAGAAACCTGAATAAGCACAGATCCAAAAGCTCTCCAAACCTGAGAGATTTGTGCACGTCTCCTGGTGGAAGTGGCTGGTTTAGTGATGTGGGTGGAGTGGGAGCTTCAGAAAACGTTTATTAAAGAATCCCAGCCACTGAGTCACGAGTGCTGAAAGGCCCCCCCTGGCTTTCTAAACTTCTCAGAGAGGAGCCTGGAGGGGCTGGACCCAGTCCTAGCCCCAGAGTTTGTCAACAATTTAAGTTTTGTCACTTTGTCCTGCAGATTTTAATGCTGGCAAATCAGATATATTATATACAAATGAGTTCTTTATTGACAGTTCTTTATGACAGTTTAATGAGTTCTTTATGCCAAATGATTAGATGAAAAGGACTCCATCAGAACTATTTACTACACCGTATAACAGCTAAAACTACATTAAAATAGTTATATTAAAGCTAGGAAAGTAGAAACTATTATTAAGTAGAGATTGATGCATCTCACCCATAACAAAAACCACGGCAGTTCTTTCTTTTAACCTCCAGGAATATCCCTGGTGGGCATCCCCAGAGTCCCAGGGGAGAGATCTCCACATTCCAAGAAGGAATATGTTAGAAGAACCTTCCAGAAGGAAAGTGGACTGGGCTTCCACAGTGGTTGAGTGCCACTCACAGGCCTCCAGGTGAGTTTAGCAGCTCATCTGCCAAATCTTTGCCAAATCTTTGCCTCATTATCAGAATGTTCATTCGGGGTTAATTGCCAGATTGAATTTTATCATCATTCAAAACCAAAACAACATGTGGCCACCTCTCAATCCTCCCTGATGGGTCTGAAAACGGGACATTTTTGAGTTGCTGGACCACATTTCAGAGCAGAGCACCCAGGTGAAAGCATCCTGCCAGGGTCAGCAGGATCAGAGCTACAGCCACACGTGGAGCAAGCGGTCACCAGGGCAGGGACAGGCCAAGGCATGGATCCCTGCTGCCCCATCCAGGCCAGGCACAGAGCTGACCTGGTTTTGTGGACAGGTCAATGTTATCACAGAACAAAAATGCAGGCAGAGGGTGACACAAACTCCTCACCACGGAGAGGGCATTTTCAACGAGTCCTCCCCTGTTAAATCTTGTGTGCTGAGTTAAAAGAAGTAAACAAGGAAAAAGTGGGTGTGGAAATTCTGCAGCATCAGTGTGAGATTGCCCTCTCAGTGTAAAGTGAAAACAGGAGGCAGCCAAGTTTGCCAGTTCTGTTTTGTGCTGCACAGCAACGAGAAAGTTGGTGTTGTTTTTTTTTAATCAAGTGCCTCTCCAGGATTTAATGTAAGGTAATACATAATAGATAATGTTTCCATGGGAGAAACAGCTGGTTGGAAGGTATTAGAAAACAAGCTGGAAATATTTTTGCTGCTAATTCACTGGGTCAGAGCCAGTCCACGTTGGTTGCTATCAAAAGTTGCCACCATCTGTTGTTTGGTGGCCTTGGTGAGTGAGCTGCAGCTTGGTCTGCCTATTCCTGGTGCAGAATTCCATTCTGGAATTCTGGAAAGAAGCACAGGAAAAGGGATTTGAGCGTGTCCAGAGGAGGGCAATGGAGCTGGGGAAGGGTCTAGAGAAGAATTCAGGTGAGGAGAGGCTGAGGGACTGGGGAGGCTCAGCCTGGAGAAAAGGAGCCTCAAGGGCTTTTCACTCTGCCTGACAGGAGGTTGTAGTGAGGTGGGGGATTGGATTCCTCTTCCAGGGAGCAAGGGATAGGAAGAGAGGGAACGGCCTCAAGCTGTGCCAGGAGAGGTTCAGGTTGGACATCAGGAGGAATTTCTTCATGAAAAATGTTGCTAAGCATTGGAAAGAGCTGCCCAGGGAGATCTGGAGTGCCCATCCCTGGAGGAGCCCAAGGAAAGACTGGAGGTGGCACTGAGTGCTCTGGGCTGGGCACAAGGTGGGCATCAGGCACAGATTGAGCTCAATGATCTTGGAGCTCTTTTCCAACCTAAAAAGTCCTTTTCTGACTGCTTTTGCTCCTTATCTTCCCTCCTGCCCCTCTGCTGGCTGTTCTCTCCCTCTGGTATTGAGCCCTGGCTTTGTTTTGCCCAGTATCCTCACCCTTCAGAGGGAAGCCTGTAAAATCTTATTTAAAACAAACAAACAAATAAACAAAAAATGAACAAAACTAAAAACAACAAAACCACCAAAACCAGAAACAAAAACAAAAAACCCCAAACCAACTAAACCCAGGATAGTTCTGAGTTAACAATCCTCTGGTAACCCTTCCAAATGCTGGCCAGTGGCCTGAAGCAGTCTGGGCTTCTCCAGCACTCTGCAGTTTAAGCTGCCAATAATTTGGTGGATTCTTCCTGATTTGCCAGGGTCTAAATCACTTCCCTGCTACTGCAGCTCAAGTGCTGAAAAACAGTTTGTTTTCAAGCAAAGCAGAAACCACCACTTCTGCACTCCCCTCTGTCCCTCAAAATGTTTAAAGAATTTAGGAATGGGGGAAATGCACTACACTGAACTAAACTGTCAGGATTTCTACTTGAATTGCAGCAGTAAAACTTCTGAAATATGAGAGTATGAAGGCCCTTCCACTGGAAATGCTTTTTAATTCAAACCATTTTTTTAAAAGAAAGACAATTTCCCTCTTGGTGCGTGGGATCAAATGGAGAGCCAGTTGAATAGAAATAGAAAGTTAATAGAAAGAGTCTCATTTACTTAATAGGTTTGAATCAGGTCCTTTGAGATTACTGACGGTTTTGAAAGGGAATTTTTCACTTTTCTGTCTCAACAGCATGTCCTGAGTCTGTGAGGGATCTAGACAGGCTGGATCCATGGGCTGAGGCCAAAGGTGTGAGGGTCAATGAGGTCAAGTGTTGAGTCCTGCCCTTGGGTCACAACAGCCCCATGGAGCTCCAGGCTGGGCAGAGGGGCTGGAGAGCTGGAAAAGGCCCTGGGGGTGCTGGTGCCAGGGGCTGGACACGAGCCCAGGGGTGCCCAGGGGGGCAAGAGGCCACTGGCACCTGGGCTGGGTGAGGAATTGTGTGTCCAGCAGGAGCAGGGCAGGGATTGTCCCTCTGTGCTGGCTCTGAGAGGCCCCTCCAGGGCTGGGTCCAGTTCTGGCTCCTGCAGGAGAGCCCTGGAGGGGCTGGAGCGTGTCCAGGGCAGGGAACGGAGCTGGGAAGGGGCTGGAGCCCCAGGAGGGGCTGAGGGAGCTGGGAAGGGGCTGAGCCTGGAGCAAAGGAGGCTCAGGGGGGACCTTGTGGCTCTGCACAGCTCCTGCCAGGAGGGGACAGCCGGGGGGGTCGGGCTCTGCTCCCAGGGCACAGGGACAGGAGGAGAGGAAATAGCCAAACTCCAAATTTCCTGCTGAAAACCAGGATTTGGACACGTTGAGGCAGCTTTAGTTTATCTCCAGCTGACTCAAAAGCCCAGCTCAGTCTGTGGACAGGCCAACTGTGCAGTTCCAGTTGAGTTTTAATTGGCCCTAACTTTGTCAAAGGTTTTGTGGTTGAGCAGGAAACACCTTTGACTGGAGGCCCCTCTGCAGCCCTGACTGTGTGGGGAGCTGGGTGGAAATTGGGGAGATCTGAAATGCCCAGGCCTGCCCTCAGTGCCCACTGGCTGAGGGTTAATGGCTGCCGCTAATGAGGGAATGTTCAGGCACAGCTCCATGAGCTCTGCCTGTAGCTGGTATCACACCAGAGCACTTTGTTTGCACACAGCAGGGGAAAAAAAAAGAGACTGATTGTCAATTTATGGGGCTTTTCCATCCACATTCATTGCTAGAAACATATTAACTCTCCTAATTAGCTGGGGATAAAAACCTGTTAACAGAGACCTCACTGGCCTGGGGAGTTTGGCAGAAGTTTGCAGTTCCTACTTTTGTCTGTCTCCTTTTTGTGAGCTGTCAGGATTTCCCCTCACCCCTCTGTGACTGTCTCTTTTATGGTTTATATTGATTCCTTTTACTGGTTGGCTATATTTAACTCCCTTTGATAAAGTGTTTCTTCAGTGGGGTTGAGATGAGTTAAATGTTAAGGATTTATGACCTTGCTCGTTTTTTTTTTTTATCAGTTCATTGGGAAGATTTATGAAGTATTTTATCATCTCTGAAATGCTCTTGATTGTTGATGGGGGAAACTTCTCAGGCCACTGGATCTTGACTATCCATAAGGTGTTTTTTGTCCCTCTAACCTAACAGCAGCAAAATGGGTTCAGAAGTTCATCTGTGCTTTATTCCTGGTACAGAAATGAGGAGCTGCTTAATATAGGGATGTCATGAAAATATGGTACCGTATTAAAATATGGTTTATGTACATTAACTGAATAGCACCAGTTATTAAATGTTAATATACATAACATTATAATTGCAGAGTGTACTTGCATACTGATATACAGATATACAAAATCCCCACCTCCTGTTTATAGAAATAGTTACATCTTTGATTCTCTTTGAAACTCCGTAGGTTCAAACCCAGCTCTAAGTTCTTCCAGCTCTGATTTCCTGCTGCTGGAGTTTGCAGCATCACTTTTATTTCAGTGTTAGACATTTTGTTTCCTACATGGCTTTGGGCTTTTGCACCCTGAAAATGCTGACTGTTTTCCACTTCAGACTTACTGCTGAGACTTGAGGTGTCCAAATAATGTTAAAAACAAAGCACTGGCTTGGAAGATGGAGGGAGACAGCCTGAACTTGTGCACCTTCTGTGCTTGTGACTCTGTGTCCACTCTGTGAGTAAATGATGGCAGCTTACTCAGCACTAGCAGCTCCCAGTTTCCTCCTGCTTGTACCATTTTCTGGCAACCAGTCACTAAAATCAGCAGAGCTCTGGTGACGTGCTGAACTGCTGGGGACGTGGAGACAGGAGATGTGCAAATATTGAAGGAGTCTCAAGTCACCATTTCGCAGAGAGTCTGTTCATTTAGAGATCAAACTCTTACACTGAATAGTGAAATCTTGCTCTCTGTCAGCAAGGCTCTTTCCCTGAAGGCTGGTAGAGGCTCCTTCACTCTCCTGTGGTGGTTTTCTGTCCCTGTAAGTTATAAATTAGGATTCTTTGATCTGGGATGTCCTAGCAATGTGCTCTAGGATGGGCCTGCTTGGGGTTGGACTGCTGTGGTCCCTCCCAGCCTCACCCTTTCTGGGATTCTCCGGGGTTCCTGGGCTCTGTTTCCAGCTCTGCCACTCATTTAATGCCTGACCACGGGAAAATTGCACCTTTTGCAGAGGAATTGCTCAGCCAGAGGAGAGTCTCCTGCATGCTGAGGCTCAGCTTCAGCCTCAGATGGTGCTGAACCCCCTCAGGCCTGGCTTTGTCAGGCAGGTGGTTCTACACAGGCTGGAGCTGCAGACAAATCCCATCTGCTCTGCCAGCAGGTGACTGGAGCAGGCAGGTGGGAGGGCCAACAATCCCGATTTTTTGGGTGCCAGGCTCTTGTGTGACAACTCTGGGACAGCAGGTGGGATGTGCTGCAGATGGATGGCTTGGGAAGAGCTCACGGAGCTCCTCTGCTTTGGGGGCACCTTTGGGTGCCCTGCCCAGCTCTGGGCTGGAGTTTGTCCCACATACTTCTGAGCTGGTTTGCCCTTAATTTGTCCCTGAATGTGTTTCTAAGGAGAAATGGTTTGTTTATGGTTTAGCAATTTGCCTTTCAGCTTGGCCCTGAGACACTTTGAAGTGACCACAGAGGTGGAGCCCTGGAAATGCAGTGCCAGGACAAGGGGAATGGCCTCAGACTGACAGAGAGTGGATTTTAGATGGATTTTGGGAAGGAATTGTTCCCTGGCAGGGTGGGCAGGCCCTGGCACAGGGTGCCCAGAGCAGCTGGGGCTGCCCCTGGATGCCTGGCAGTGCCCAAGGCCAGGTTGGATCTTTTCTTGGAGCAGCCTGGGACAATGGAAGATGTCCCTGCCCCTGTCCCACCCTGGAAATGGATGATCTTCAAGGTTCCCTTCCAAAAATTCTTCTTTCTCCTTCCCCTTCCCCAAAGCACTCTATAATTCCATGATTCTCTGATCTCAAGCACTTGTATGAACATCTCTCACTTACAAAACAGGCAGTGAAAACCACTTACGTGTGTGCTTATAATAAAATTTTCTCTCTGCCTATTTTAAGCAGAGTATTTGGAAAAAAAAAAATCCCATAACTCACAAAACTTTCTGCTTTTTATCCAACATTTTCTGGTGCAAAAGGTTAAAGGCAAAGCATATTATTGTTTTCACCTTCACTGGACACGTTTGCAAACAATCACATATGTTTAGGGGATTTTGGTGCCAGCTGTAGTTGTACCAAATTATACAATATTTCATAAATAAGCTGTCACTTATTCAGCATCTTTATTTAGAGGTGCTAAACAAGAGACTTCTTCTCCCTGCCTGGTGGAACGCACATGGAGAGAAAAATGTGAGCAATGTAACCCATGGAATCATTTCACTTCTCAGGATTGGTTGCAAATAAAGTCAAACACCCGAGCTCAGGGACTCCTCCTGCTTTTTAAAAGAGACCTGTGTGGGTTTCTCAGGGTCAAATGAGCCCTGACTGGGGGTTAAAGTGATCCAGCAGCAGCTGGAATGAGTCACTTGGAGGTCAGCATTTAGTTCACTCTGGGATTGCACTTCTGACTATGACTTGGAAAAAACAAGTGTGTATAAAAATATATATATATATGTTTAATATCCAGTGGTGTTTTTACAGTATCACAGCTACCACAGCTGATAATCAGGTATGTGCAGAATTTTTGTCCCATACTATTTTATATATATTCGTAGAACAGCCTGCTTGGCATATGATTAACAAAAAAATTAAAAATCGGAAAAGATTGGAAAAGATATTGGAAAAGATTAAAATCATTTAAATGGAAAAGATTAAATTTGAAAAGATTGAAATCAATTGAAGCATGAATGTAAGAAAAATAAACTGTGTTAATTCTGCTCAGCATTGGGCTTGATATTCCCACAACTTGAATTCTGGAGGAATTTATGTTCAGCCTGTTTTCTCTGTTAATTACTTTTTGCATATAACATGAGAGCTCCTCATGAGCTCTTAGGGCTTCATGTAATATAAACAGAATTCTAGTGATGGAATTGGTGAACACTGTGCCAACACTTTTTAACCTTTCCTTCCATCTCCACAGCCTTGAATTCCTCTTCTCTCACACACGAGGCTCTCCAAGTCCCTCTTGTGCTGGAAAGCTTCTGCATTCTGCCTTGTGGAACAATTAAATGCTGTGGTAAGGATTGTTAGGAAAGAGCTTTCCTCACTGTCACTGTTGTCAAAATTATTGTGAATAACATTCACTGTAACAAAAGCACCTCCAGCCTGGATTTAAAGCTGGAATTATAACAATTCCATGCTGTCTGAATGGAGTTTGAAATGCAATATGGGAGGAAAGTCATGTTTTTCCTCAGTGGTGGCAAACCAGGAAAGAAAGACCACTTATTCAAAAAGCAATTTTATTCCTTCTGCTCACAGAAAATACATTTTGGCCATGTCCTTTGTGCTCCAGAATCATTATTGGGTTTATTTCTTGTGAAATTACAAGTTGAGAGCAAACAAGTTGTACTCGCTCAGCAGGGTTTGGAACAGTGAAGAGGTGTAAACACGTGTTGGCTTCTGAGCATTATTCATAATTAGAATATGATGGGAAAAATTAGAGAGCACCCAGATGGAAAGTAAATGTTTCAATACTTCTACATGACACACAGTGCAGAATTATTGATTTATTTATTTTTCACTTGAGAATTCGGTATTTGGGTTTGATGTAGCCGGTGTAATTAACTCAGATCCTTCTGAGATCATATATCTCCTGGGTTGGATGGAATTAGAAATGCCAGCTGTGCTTCCCTGCTCATTTGCACATGCACAGCCCCCACAGTGTTGTTCCCAGGGACAACAGCCTGATGGGGCTTTCATGG
Source organism: Chloropsis cyanopogon (assembly GCA_013400585.1). NCBI lineage: Eukaryota > Metazoa > Chordata > Aves > Passeriformes > Irenidae > Chloropsis > Chloropsis cyanopogon. The sequence goes on along the minus strand of WEZZ01026050.1, from coordinate 62,938 downwards.
ATGGACTGGGGAGATGAGTCAGCCTTTTCTTATGGCTGGCATTCCCCAGGATCAACAGCCAAATCCTCCAGCCTTTGTCCTCTTGAGGGAGTTCAGGGGAATCCGGGGCAGCATCCTACTAAAAATCCCAATTCCCATGAGCAGTGTCAGTGGTGAACACCCTTTGTGGTTCAAATTAAAGAGATTTTTGAATAATAACGAAGGGAGAAAAAGTTGTAAACACTTCCTAATATTTACTTTTATGGAAAAAATGGGTTTTGAACATAATAAAATTGGGAAAACTAATATATTTCCTTCCTCTGGGGATCTAAGGGATCCAAATGTGACCCAGTCCATTTACTTAAAAAAGCAACATCTTTGCCTTGATTTCTATCTCTACATGAGAATTATGTTGGCTACTTTTGGTCCATATTGAGATTTTAAGGTTTAAAAAGGACACCAAAAAAATCGAATATTGCATCCTTCAGAAAAGAATCTTCAATTAAAGCATCTATTCCAAATCATTCCCCTCATCTTCCTGTGAATGGAAGGCATCATTTTTTTTTTCACACAGGACTGATCACACTTCTCTTAAAAATAAGTGTCTTAAATCTGCTGCAAATTTATTTATACACCATTCATAAGACCCATTTGCACCAGACTGAAGTTTCCTTTATTATCCATTATTTTTTCATCCCCAAGATATTCAGAAACATTAGCTGGGTCCCTTGATGCATCAAACACAGATGGTCCAGCCAAATACCCACATCTTACACAGTGCAGTTGTTTTTCCAGCCATTGGGTAAATTTATTTTTCCTGTAGCACTCTCTCACTTTTCATTTTCTCTTTTTGGAATGTGGACCACGGAGCTGATCATAACAAACCCATATCACTCCTGCCACTGCCATTGTAAAATCACCTTTTTGCTGCTTCTCTCCATGGAAACACAAAGATATTATAATTTTAACATATTTTTTGTGGAGCTCTGTGACTCCTGTGACTTTGAGACTGTTGCACAAGCTCTGCCAGTGTCTATTCTTGAGGTCTAAGTTTTCCTGGCAGAACAATTCAAGTTTTGCTCCTACAACTTTGCTTTTCCACTCTTAACCTGCAGAATTCCTCAATATGTTCAGCTCAACAAGCAAATCAGGTGGCTTTGTCTAACAGCTCAGTCCTCGATGTTATTTGCCACTCATTGTGCCCTCCACAAATTTCATAAATAGTAATTTTACATCTCCACACCAGTGAGAGCTGAGCAGGCAGAAAAGTGTCTTGTAAGAAGGGCCTGAATTGCAATAATTCATTTGTAACACACCTTTGTTATTTCCCTCTGCTGGTTTTCCAGCTTTTACACTCCAGGATTTTGTCCCTGAAATCAGTGCTGGAATGTAAATTGCACTTCACAAGCGAAGGTTGATTTTATTTCAGTCCAAATCCATCATTTATATACCCACTAAATTCTACCAGGGCACCATCTGGTGAGGAGACAACGGGGTTGAATTACACATAATGCAATTATGGTGTGAAAACACAGCCGTCTCTGCTATTCATTAGATTGTGTTCCTAAAATACTTAGTAAAGATTAGAATGTAAACTAATAATACTTTTCATTAGGCCCATAAAAATATCTCTGCTGATTTCACAGTGTGTGCATCTCTTAAAAATGTGAGGCAGTGTTCACTGAAGGCATAAAAGATGGACCAAAAGGGACTTTTCAGCATCACTCCTGAAATGCAGCTTCCTGACCTTCCTCCTACACTCCTCGTGGGTTTTAATTTTAATCCATTAATTTTGATGATGTATCTGCTGGGCATCATCCCTGACACGTGACACTCCATCAAAATATAAATGGAATTATTTTCTACAGAAGTGGTAAAGCTTGAAGTTCATCATGAGAAGGAGCTGGTGGAAGGTATTGATGAAAACATTTTGGGCTTCACGGGGATTTTTCTGGGTGCTGGAATTTGCAGCATCGTGTTCTGCCTCATGTCCCTCAGTAATCAAACAATTACTGTACACAGATATTCCTGCAGTTTATCCTGGGTACAATTTCATCTTGCTCTTTATGTTTTAAAACATGCCCTGAGAGATTTTTCTGTTGTTATTCCAGACAGACTTGTCCCATGTTGTGTCAGACTGGGATCTGTATTTCCAGAGGATTTTCTATAACTTGCTTGGAGCCACCTGGGCTAATGGAAAATGTCCCTGGTTGGAACTGGATGAGCTTTAAGGTCCCTTCAATCCAAACCATTTTATAATTATATTTTCATACATTTATTTAATTTGAGCCTAGCTTTTTAAGGGGTAAACAGAGGAAGAAGATGAAAATAAGAGATTAATAGAGAAGCTGGACATCCAACATATTTATTTCCATGTATGCACAAATATTTGTAGATATTTACCTAAACCTGATTAGAAGTCCTACATTGACTCCTCATATTTATTCAAACATCTAATTTCTTTATATATATTTAAACATGTAAAATGTTTACATATATATTTTATTAGGCTTATGTGAAGGACACATAAGTTGTGTTCTCTGAATCAGATTTTAAATGTATTTTATGCAGTGATAACTAATACAGTTCCAAGTATTTCGTGGGAAGTGTCACGGTCAATGTCCATCCTGGAATTTTCATTTGTGAGGGAACAGATTTCCTGGCTAAAAGAGACTGGGACTGTGCACATCACTTTAAGTTTTTATGTATCAGGTTATGACTGAGATTCTGATTAAAAAATCTGCTTTGTTTTCCTTGTTCTTGCCTGCCATTGAGAATAAAACCTTTTAACTGAAGGATAAATAATTGGAAAGAATATTGGGATGGGATTTTTGGTGATTTGTTAACTAATTAATCCTTTAAAATCAAATTAGAGTTTGCTTGGAGGTCCCTGATTTTAATATTATTTTATGGGAGGTGGATATGTTGAGAAAAACAAGAATAGTGGTGGTTTTTTTTTCATGTGACAGGGTATCCACACAATATAGGAAGCTTTCTTGGAAATAAGAATACAATTTTTCTACTAAGTAAAGGAAGTTTTGGATCCATGACCAATTTCTTTCTTCCCTAGGAAGGGTGAAAGCCTGAGCAGGATTTTTTCATACTGCAGTGGTGGTGATTTTTCTGCTTTAATGGACTCACAGAAGATCCCAAGGTGTCAAAAGAAGCAATACTTCGAGTAAATGCTATAAAATCCTGACCTAAAAAGAGGAGTGCTGTCTTTAGTAAGAAAAAAATTTGATTTTTCAAAATACAGATGTCTCATTTTGGTAGATTTTACCTGGCAGTATCTATCAAATATAAAGTGGTCCTTGATTTGAAGGAATTACCTCTCAGAGCCACAAGTTTAGGTCACTGAAATTGCTTTAGTCCGTGGGCTTCATTTCCAACAGCTGAGCCCTCAGCTCACCGAATCTCTTGTTGCTGCTGAGGTTAATTTATCAGAAAACAAAAATAGATGTGAAGTTTCACCCAGAAAAGCCTGTGTTTGTTTAAATTCTGCTATGGTTTTTTTTAGTCATAAATATTGCTGGCCTCCAAATGAGTTGTGTGGGAGTAGGATTCCTATGTGTCCATATTGCCTGCAGGATAATTGAAGTTGATATATTTTTTAAACTTCATATCACCAAATGCAAATGAAAGATGCATGGTAGAATTTGTTAACTTGGCTACAAACAGGATTGCTTTTCTTCTTGTTTTGTTTTTGGTTTTTTTTCCCCTCAAGCTTGCAAATGTAGAAGTTGAAAGGTTGGCATGGAAATTCTTGCCTTGTTGGTATGAAATTCTTGTCTTCTTGGTATGAAATTATTTTTCAGCTTCAGCTGGGGATGTTGTAATTCAGAGCATGTTTGGGTGCATGAGGATCAGACCTATAAACCCTGTCCTTTTTTTTTGGCTCCTTGGACAAATAAAAGCAAAAATCCATCCTTTCCTTGCTTCCCTGGCAGCTGTTACTTGGAGGGACCATTTATGTTTGCAGGGATAAGTTGTTCACTACCTGAGTTTCAGCGGAGGCTGTTAATCTGTGACAGAGGGGTGCCCTCAGCCACCTTTTTTTTAAGCTCAGTGAACCAAAACTTGCCAATCTTTACGAGAACAGCATTTAAAAAATTCTCTGCTGGCCTGGGAACAACATCATACATTACCGGCACAGCTGCAGAAGATTTTCACACTGCTCCCCTGACTCATCCCGTCCCTCCGCTTTTCCCTGCGTGCAGGATTGGTTCCTCAGGAACTGGAGGGGTGATTTTTCACTCAGTCTTTCAGGAAATGCCCTTACCTAGCAACAGTAAATAAGCCAGATGATGAACAAAGCTAAAGTTACTGCACAGGTTCATTGCTGCTTCCGTGCTTCTTAACAGAGTGTGATGGGCAGAGCTGAGAATATATTTACTTAATGTGAGCTGGGAGTCAACTCAGATACAAATCTTGAGATCCTAAGCACAGCCTGATCCCTTATGAGCTGCAGAGTTCTGATAGCTGACTCAGGGTTTAGACTATTTAGCATCAGCAAAAGCTTAATATTTACAGTGGAGCTGACACGGAAAGGCTCTAACCAGGGATTTCAGCAGCTTGGTATTTAAATGTTTCGTACCTGCAGGTACCAAAGCCTGAGGCAAGAAAAAGAATTCATCACAGCTTTTGTTTCAGAGCCCATTTCATATTCAATAACAGCGTGCATTGTCATTTATGGAAAAATCAAGAGATTTCAAGATATATATTTTGGGATTTGCTTGGGGAAGTTGTTAAAAATAACTGCATTAAGGGAATGTGAAAGGAGAAAAACAAGGCCATTGTTTCAAGGTGGGTAGCCTGTCCAAACTGGGACTGACAAGAGAAAAGCAAGGAGGCCATGAGGAAAGACAAGAGGTAGCCAAGAGGCCACTGGCACCTGGGCTGGGTGAGGAACTGTGTGTCCAGCAGGAGCAGGGCAGGGATTGTCCCTCTGTGCTGGCTCTGAGAGGCCCCTCCAGGGCTGGGTCCAGTTCTGGCTCCTGCAGGAGAGCCCTGGAGGGGCTGGAGCGTGTCCAGGGCAGGGAACGGAGCTGGGAAGGGGCTGGAGCCCCAGGAGGGGCTGAGGGAGCTGGGAAGGGGCTGAGCCTGGAGCAAAGGAGGCTCAGGGGGGACCTTGTGGCTCTGCACAGCTCCTGCCAGGAGGGGACAGCCGGGGGGCTCGGGCTCTGCTCCCAGGGCACAGGGACAGGAGGAGAGGGAACGGCCCCAGGCTGGGCCAGGGCAGGCTCAGCTGGGACAGCAGCAGGAATTTCCCTATGGAAAGGGAGCTCAGGCCTTGGCAGGGGCTGCCCAGGGAGCTTTGGAGTGCCCAGCCCTGCAGGTGGCACCTGGAGGTGGCACTGAGTGCTCTGGGCTGGGGACAAGGTGGGCATGGGGCACAGCTGGGACTTGGTGACCTTGGAGCTCTTTTCAAACCTAGATCATTCTGTGATCCCACAAAGGTGTTGGGTACCAGGTTTCTTGTGAAGGAGATTTCTCAGCTCTGTGGTTACAGTCTGGCATTTCAGCAGTTTTCAGTACAGTTGCACTTAGGCAGGAGTCGCTCAGCACCGACCCTCAGAGAGAGCAGCCGACCTGGCACCAAATTTGAGTTTCAGAAACTGCAAGGTGGGGTCTGGTGCCAGAGGAGTTTGAAATCCAGAAAGCTCCAAAGTACTCTGAGGCCTTATTGTAACCTGTAGCTCCAAATGATTATGGAAATATGAGAGAAAAAGCTGGAGGGTCAGCAGAGACAGAAAACTTGGTAAGAAGCAGCTCAATGAATTAGACTGTGGAGTGGAAGTGATGTCTTGTGAAGGCTGACCTAGAACAGAAACTAGAGAGAGAGCTAAAGAATAAAGCAGGGATTTATTCAAAGGATTTCCCCCATGGATCCACCTTGGGCAGCACCAGAGCCCAGCCAGGGCTGCACCCAAGATGAACCAAAATGGGCACAAAATGCACGGCCGGGCACGGGCTCTGTCACTGGGATCAGTTCTGCTCCATTTGCAGATTGCAGTTCATTGTTCATTCCAGCTTTAGCTCATGCACTCCCATCCTGCTTGTTTTTCTCTCCTCAGCCCACGGTGTTTGTGCTCTTGGGCTGAGATTTGGATCATTTGTCCTTGGTCCCCAGCTGGAGAAGGAATTGTTTTGTCTCCCTGCTCTGTGCAGAGAGCTCACCATCCCATAATGTGAAGCCCAGAGCCACACACTAAAGCAGCACAGAATCTGAAAAATATAAAAGCTCAAACCTGAGGCATCAGAATTTGGCATCCTATTTGGATAGGAAGGGAGCAGGTTGTCAGAAAGGAAAAAGGAGAAGACACTATTGGGAAAACAAATGTCTCTTGCAGAGAGATGGGGGCAGGGCTTTGCTACTCGTGGAAGGGACACCAGTGAAGGAACAGGGAACCTCCAGCCACTAACAGCAGGTCTGAGAGGAGCTGTGATTTCATAGCAGACTTTGGATCCTGATAATTTAAATGGATGAATCCTGGAGCTTTTCCAAGAACTTGCATCCCCTTAGAGCTTGGAGTGACAATCCTTTCTTTGGTTTTGTAAATTCTTCTGAGGGAGGTTGGTGCAATTATTTTATCTCACACTCATGTAAGCCCTCAGGGTGGGATTTTCCTCACTTGACTTCAGACAGATCCCAAACAGACATCTGCAGCCGTACAATTCACCTGGGACTCTGTGGAGTCAGTGCAGACAGCTGCAGTTTTCCTGGGAGGGATTCTGCTGTTTTAAATCTATTTAAAATGTCTACCTGAGGAGGAGATGAGTGATGCTGAAGCCCTTTCCTGTCTAAACCCACCTACACCATTCACTGCCTGCTGTTTAGTGCCTCATGCATATTGAAAAATTGTTGTTTGCCATTTCTCCTGCTTTAGTGCAAGCTTTCAGCGAGTTGTCTCAGGCACAGGGATTGTTCTGGAGAATTTCTTGGCTATTCTCTCAGGCAGAAGTATTCTCACAGCAGTTTGTACAGCCTTCAAGTTTGGGGAAGGTAAAAGAGGGGGAGAGAGGGAGTGAAGGGGATTAAATTAATTATCCTAGTAAACAGAAATATATGTTAAACGTTTCCTGTGGATAACAATAATTTATTCAGTTCAAAACTTGGGAGAGCTAATTAAAATCACAGTTTTACAGTGCAAGCTTCCAGCAGAACTATTTTTTCCCAGAAGGTAGGAATATCAGGGTATTTTTAGGCAGGGAAAAAATTGCTTGAGCTCGTAATTATATGGGATCTTTGCTGACATGGAGAGACTGGCAAAGTCAAGATGTGCAGGCAGGAGCTGAGATCTTCCTGCAAAGAACTTCCACTCCAAGCAAAGTTTCCTGGGCTTGGTGATCAGAACTGGTGGCCCAGAGTTTATGCAGCAGGTTGAGGTGTTTTGCTGGGTCTCTCAATCCAATATTCCCAAAGTGGAAGCTCGGGATGCACTGCTCAGCTTTTTTTTGTTTTGTTTTTTAAGGACAGACATAACAGATGTCACACATTTTCATCTCCCCCCGAATGATCTATATTCTCATGGATTTATTCAGGTTGGAAAAAGCCTCTAAGAACATCAAGTCCTGTTAACCCAGGACCATTTTGTTCCCCCTAAACCACATCCCCCAGTGCCACAACCACACAACTTTTGAACTCTTCCATAGCACACCCACTGCTAATTCCTCTGAATGAAAAAAGGCAACTCAGGTTTCCTAGAAGTCCTTAAAAAGCAAAATAAAACCCCCAAAGGCCCTTCCAGAACCTCAAGCCTTACAAAGACTAAAACATGCTTATATCCTCTTTTAGATGTTAAGGACAAGGAATAACACAGCAATAAAAAGGACTGGAAATTAAATAACCTAAACAAGCTGAATTTGTGATCCTGTAGAACTACTTTGTTCTCTTAATAAAGTATCTTAGCTCTCTTAATAAAATATCTGCTTAGCAAGATAAGAACTTGGACCCATCAGAGAGTGTTCAATTTTTATTGTATAATCTTTAAAATGAATGCTGGCACATAGATATTTTCAACATTTGGTCACTGTGGAAAAATGCTGAGATGCAATTGGGGTTTTTTTGCCTTAAGTCTGAGCTTGCAAAGCCTGGAAAAATCATTTTTTAAAAAAATTAATCTTTGTGATCAGATTAATGTGGACTCACACCCAGTGTCTTCTAAAGAGCCAGTTGAAATCTTTAAAACCTTTAAATCTGGTTTTAATAAAGGAAGGTCAGAGTAGCAAGAGGCAGAGCATGAAGCTTCTGAGGTGAAAGGTGGAAAAATTAAAAAATGAATGCTTAAGAAAGTAAGAGAAAGAACTTCAATTTCTGTGGAGTGGGAAAATGTGAAAACCTTGGAGAGAAACCAAAGATTTTTCAGTGTGTGATTAAAAAAAACCCCAAATTCTAACCCTACAAAAGTCAGCAGCATGATAGACTGACCTGACCTTCTTAGGCAGGGCTTTATTTTTTTAAAAATGTAAAGGCTTCTTTAAAATTACCAGGTTTGCCCTCTGGGCTCACCTATTCAGGTTTGAGAGGACAGTGTTATTCTGGAGATGATTTGGAGCAATTTGGTTTTTTTTTTTTTAAGGGAAGAAAGGAGAAAAGTTTTGAAAATGCAAGTGAAACTGCCTTGTTATTTGGGCATTTTATGATGCTCAGCAAGAATCTGGTAGTTTTTAAAAATATACTGAGACACTGTAGTGAAGTCTTATTATTTGGGCTGTGGGATTTGCTACCAAATTTACTACGTTTCATTTATTAGGAAAATCCTCTGAATTATTAACACAACTGAGGGATCTTCAGGATAATGAACAAAGTATATTATGAGAAGCTTTTATGCTTGCTTATTGCTCGTCTTTGATTATTCATCAATTTGCAGCCTGTGGTAATTCACAATTCATCTGCCAACCATTAATGTGAATTACTGCTAGGATTATTTCTGTTTGCTGCATTTCCTTGCAATATGAAAGAGAATATTGAACAGTCAATTGTCCAATATGTGCCTTTACTATGCACATAACCAGAAAAAAAACCCCATAAGCATAGAAGTTGTGGATGTACTTTAAGATCTGTCCTGAGTATTGTTTTTTATTTTATCATCCTGAAGGGAAAATCTGTTCAAGAATTTCCTTTACATTTAGTTTCCCTGCTAGAAGAAAGGGGAAATGGAAAAAACAATTAATTCCTTCATGCACAAACCAGCCAAAGGGAAAATGTCATAAAATCACAGAATCATTGTTGGGAAATGTGGTAAAGCTCAGTGTTGTCTTTCCTTTATATTAATTGACTGATTTTTTTTTTTTTTTTAGGTGTTAAAAAGATGAGTATCCACACAAATCTCTGTCATTCAGTTATTTAAATAACCAGATTTTATATTCTTGACTCAATATACATTCTTTTCTACTTGCATGTTTTACAGTTTGTAATGCTTTTTTCCTCTGCTTTTTCAAATCTTGAAATTTTTGAGGCAAAATTGAGGAAACTATTATAATGCTGATGTCAAACTTCCTGTTAAGTTAATGAAAGGTATTTTTGTTTTCCTTAAATCCCATTAAGACAAATGGAATTCAACAAGATTTATGACTACACCCTGGCCTGACACTGAAATGTAAATGTGATTTCATTTAATTAAAAATTTTACACATCTTACATTGTTTATTTGATTAAGGCTTAAAAGAACAAACTTCTATTCCACTAACTGTGCAAATTACTTCCAGAATCTGGACATGAAAGCTCCCAATATATGTCATTGTCAAGCAAAACTCACTAATTACTAATTAACTTTGTTGAGTAACAGCTGCCATGGAGGGAGGGAAAGAAGGAAAATGTAGCTTTGTGGGCTAAATCAAAATAAAAGAGGGTTGTGTGTATCCATTGTATGGTCAAAATATTCCCTATTTTCAGTTAGGAGCAACTGTGGCTCCAAAACTCTTCTTTGTAGCAGTAAATGAAATTCAAACCCCCAGATGTGGAATTTTCACATTCCTGCAGTGCTGCACAATTTACTCTGCACAGGTAGCTTGTCTTAGGTATTTAAAAATAGACTTCATGTCTTTTAATTAAAAATTACTGCGTAATAAATTCTGCAACTCTTTGTCACAAAGGCCATGACACATTAGCAGGAATTTTCAAATGAAAACTGCATTCCCAGCACCTTCTGGTAGGTCCTTTCATCACTTGGTCAGCTGTTCTGTCTGTTGATTCCAACAACAACAACATCCAGCTCAGTGAGAAGGAAATTAAATTTCAAATATTGAGTCCCTATAGAGAATGTCTCCTTGTGGCTCCCTTAATCAAAATATGCTCCACTTCAGAGAGGAAATTAAATCAAGGTGGCCAACTTCCCTCTCCTCTGTCTCCCCCCATGAGCAGCTCAGCCAGAACTGCACTGATTTATTGAGGAAAAGAGTGATTTCTGAGGGGTAAAAAGTGCATTTGGAATGAAAACACACTGGCCCTGCAAAGCAGAGCAGAAGACAATTTCTATTCCTGCTCCAGTGTAGTAGAAAAATCTCTTGGCAATATTCCCAAAGGTGTTATAAATATCCCACGTGGAGGAGGATAAACAGTCGTGCTGTGGGATGTGAATCCAGCCAGGTGAGCTGACACGTGTGGCAGGCAATGGAGGGATGGAGACAGACTCAAGGTTGTTTTTTGGCACTTGCTGAGCTCCATGTGGGAAGCATGAGGTGCTTGGAATGTCCCTGCTCTTGGAGGGGAGCTTGGACTCTCAGGATCTCCTGAGGGAGCCAATTCCCACTCACAGGGAGGTCCCAGAAGTCAGAAAGTCTTGGAACCAGGAAAATAACAAAAAAAAAAAAAATCCCAGGGATTACCCTTACGCAGCTGGCAACCAAGAAAATAGCAAAAAAATTCCAGGCATGACTCTTATCCAGCTGGAAACCAGGAAAATAACCAAAAAATTCCAGGGATGACCCTTATCCAGGTGCTAGACCTCCCTCAAAAGTTTTATCACAAGCTGATGGCCACCAGCTGTGAATCAAACCTTTGTTGATTTTTTTCCCTTTTACCATATCCATGAAAGATCTCCAATACTTGGAGCAATGTTTTCAACCAGTTTTGTGAGAGAAGACTCAGGTAGGAAAATAAAGTTCAGAAAACAAAAGGGATTTTTTGGTGCTTAATAGGAAGGTGTTTAATGTCATGTAGGGGAATAAACCACCTGAATCCTGCTCTTTTTCTATGGAACTCTCTGCCTCCAGAGTCCAGCCCCTTAACATTTTAATTTAAAAACCAGTCTACAGTTAAAGCAGCTCAGAATCTATATAGGTTTTCCACCAACCCATTAAAGAAAATTTAGTTTGAAAACTGTAGCACCTTTTGTCTCGGTTCTATGCAAAACCATCCTCCAAACTAAATATAGCAGTTTTTATTCCCCAGCAGAGAGGAAAACAAAGAGACCTATGTCTGTGCATAGGATTAGAAGACTGGAGACAGGATTTCTTTCAAAAATAACCAGCCCCTGGGCTGAGAGCTGATCACTGGAAGTCCTGCTACTCTGTTCAGCTGATTCAACAGAGCATGAGCTGGAAAAGGCAATGTGCAGACACCAGACTAAAGTCTAACAATTAAAACACCTCCTAATGAACCAGCAGTGCAGCATATGTCTCCCTGTCAAAAGCAAATCGTTTAACAAACATTACCTTAGATAATTTATGCTGTTCTGAGGGTGACTCACAGAAAGTTGGTGATTCAATGACCTATCTGGGTCTTGCTATTGTTAGATTGCCAGCTCCAGCTCCTTTTAAGTGCCACTCCAACAATGCGACTGATTAGGAGAGCGAAGCCTTATCAAAATGAAGCTATAAAAGGACTATTTTGCATGTTTGTTTGGAAATGCTAAATCCTAAATCTGGGCCTTATCTCAGCACCGAGGTGTCCAATCAAATGGTGTTTTACTCAGTAGCAAACAAAGTGGCCTTTACCCTCACCATTGCAAAATCCACATGCATCCCTAAAATCTACAGAACTGCATTTTGGGGCATTCTTTCCTAGGGGAAATTAGGCAATTTTTAATTCTATGTAGAGATAATTATTCAGATAATTTTGTGTCCAGAAAGTTTTAATTATAATACTGCCAGCTGGTTCACCTGTTCCTGCTCAGTTCATGTTCATGATCAGTCCGTGCTTGTTTCTTACTCCATCTACCATCACTGAGATAAATGACTTTTTGGAGACTTGAGTCTTGAACTTCTCTCTGAATCATAAAATCATGGAATGGTTTGTGTTGCAAGGGAATTTAAAGCCCATCCAGTGCCACCCCTGCCATGGCAGGGACACCTCCCACTGTCCCAGGCTGCTCCAGCCCCAGTGTCCAACCTGGCCTTGGGCACTGCCAGGGATCCAGGGGCAGCCACAGCTGCTCTGGCAATTCCATCCCAGCCCCTGCCCACCCTGCCAGGGAACAATTCCTAATTCCCAATATCCCATCCAGTCCTACCCTCTGGCAGTTTGAAGCCATTCCCCCTTGCTCACTCCATCTCTTGAAAATAGTTTCTTTCCATATTTCTTGTCAGCTCCTTCAGGTATTGGAAAGCCACAATTAGGTCACCCCAAAGCTGAATAACTGCAGCAACAAGGTTTCTTGTAGTATATTTTAAAAGACAATGGGTAGATGCAGTAAGACGGACTCACAAACTAAAAAAATATTAAATATTAGTGTTGTCAAAGAGAAGTGTAAGAAGTCACTCAAATCAGTGCTTTTCCATGCTGGAAAAGTTAGCTCCTTGGAATTTAATTCCCATTTATCCTGAAGCAGCAGCTGACAATGATAGTGAGCAAAATAAACAAATTTCTCTTTTTTCCACTGTTTAGTTCCTGACGGAGATTTGGGGACACTGAAGTATTTCCATACAGGGCCATAAAGATCATCTTTCTTTCATTGTTGTGAAATATAAATTGTCTGCTGGAACACCCTGTACAGCTGATGGGTTGTGATTCCTCCTCAGAGACCCAATCCCAGCTCCTCCAAACTCACCTCTTGGAACCCTGGCTGCTGAGAATTTGAGATTTTCTGTGCTGCCAGGCACTGACCCCCAAGAGAACTCTGCATTTCCCCTGAGGCTATGGAGAAGCTTCCAAAATTGAATGACAGCACTGGGATTGTGGGTGTGGAGTTTGAATAGAAGTGTGTGATATCACAGGTGGAAACTCAGAGTTGAAGGTTTAGAATCCAGTGATATCTATAAAGCAAGGTGGAGGTTTTAGGGGAGGCTGCTCCTTCTTCTTCATCTTCTTCTCCATGGCTTTGGGTGGGATTGTGGAATTGGATCAAAAAGTCCCATTGCAGCACGGGGGGTTGGTTATTGGGTTAAAAGTAAAAATAATTGAGGTGTCATTTCTTAATTGGACAGTTTATCCTTCAAAGGCCTTGGAGAGAGAGAGATGGGGCTCCATTTTTAGTTTGTTGGGGTGAAGTGCTGCAGAACTCAGGGTTTGTGAGACTGTGACAGAGATCAGAACTGATAAACATCTGAGTCCCAACAAGAAATAGCATCTCACACACTCACCTTTATATTTTATATAGGAACACACTTTATGTTTGTATTAAATAACTGCATTTGAGCAAAGGTGGAGGAGCTGAAGAGAGATTTTACACCACATTAAGCTGAGGCAGGGTTTATTCACAGAGGACACAGAAAACCAGGTTATCACAGGGTAAGAGCCCTTCACACAACAGCTGATAGAGGATGGCAACTCGTGTTCTTTGTGTTTCCCTTGTATTTCCCCTGCAAAACAGGATGTGATTGATGCAAACAGGGTTTTTTTCAATGAAAGCTGGTTGAATAAACTCAAGTAACTTTTCCTTTCCTGCTTGCAATGCACATGTAGGAGGAAAGGAGAGCAGCAGATGCATATCAAATTTATTGTTTCTTGGTATCCCAGGCAGGGCATTATTTGCTTCTCTGGCAAGGCCTGACTGGACTCTTTCTAAAATTGGCAGCTATCACTGACTTGAATGGGTTTAAAATTCAAGCTCTTTATGTAAATAAGCAAGTTATTTTATATTCTCAGCCAGTGTCCTCTAGCACAGCCTGAATGTGTTTGTGAACAACCCATCATTACATCTTAAAAAAAAAACAAACCCAAAACCCTCAACATTTGTTTGTTTGTATAACATTTGTTTTAACTCTGTGAATTGTTTATGCTTGGTGGGAAGTGATCACAAAATCTTAATGATTTGGGATTATTTTGGGGACATCTATGGCAGTGCTGACTCTTGATTGCTTACTTGCTCACACGAGTCACTCTGAGTTTCTGTGCTCACTAAAACTGGGCTGCAATTATTTATCTTGATCTGGTATCTGATGCTGGTGTTTGGAAGCAGCAGAATTTCCAGGGCTATCATTACAGGCATGTGAGTCACATCCCATCCTGAAGTTTTTGGGTTGTGCCGCTTGCTGTGGGTAACATTTACAGTCAGCTTTGCCACAATCCTGCATGGTGTCCTCCAGGAGCCAAATATTGTGCAAATATTTGCTACCTAAGCCTTGCAGAACATTTCCTGTGAGTAAATATGTTGTAGTCCTCAGAGGGGCAGGGAGGAGAGAGTGGGAAGGAAAGAAAAGCTCTCCTCCCTTCTGCAAAGAGCAGGAGCAGTTTTCCCTCCTCTCATGGATTTGTGTGAAGTGTTTCCTTTGCTTCTTGGACTGTGGAACACAGATTGCTTTTTCTGTTTCTGTCCACTTGAACCTGGTTTTGTCCTTGTTTTATAGGGAAGGTAGCTGAGGGAAGAAGGGGATTGCACAGAAACCCTGCAGCAACTCTGGCACAGATTCACTCCGACCAGGAGCACTCACCATTGCACTGCCCCTTGCCACACCTCTGTGTTTAACTTTCTTCCTGCCAAAATGTTTTTTTGTTCAATGGTTTTAACATGGAAATTTGCACCATTTTATAAGAAATCCCTGTTAAGCAAACACTCATGGATCTAAATGTCAGAAGGAAAAAGAATAAATTCACATTTGGCTGCTGAAACACCTCTATGATTAATTGAAAGAGAACCTCAGAATTTGTCAGTGAAACTGTATCATGTCTCCTTTGGGTACAAAAAGCACTTTGAATACAGTCCTGGCCCAACATAAGAGGAGAGATTTTATGTTTTCATCCTAGGCTTTGAGAGGCATTTCTGTTCTTTTTATTCTGGGTGGATGTAGAGAAAATTACAGAGAAAATTTCAAGCCCTTCTCTGTCTGGAACTTGAAGTGGCTCACACTGCTCCATGCAGTACAAACAGGGGCAGATCACTGGAATAGGTGAGTTGACATGACTGATTCCTCATATTCTTAAAGACAAGTGTGCTCTGATGCTCCCAGTGCAACACAAGAAGGTCAGAGAGGGAAAACAGAGTTTCACAAAAGTGAATTTTTGTTTTCTCGTTCTGAGTTTAACAAGCTGAAAATGAGCAAAGCCACATTTGAGAGATGCTGGGCCAGGGTTTGCTGTATCTATCCGTGTATCTGTGCCAAGCACAGAAAAATACCAAAGACTTGCTAAGTGATGTATTTTAAGTGATCAGCTACACGGGTTTTGCAGTCACGCACCTCCTACAAGTGCCAGTGATCCATCAGCTCTCCAGCACGCAGGCATCTCATTACAATGGAGAGCATGTGGAAATCTGCTCAGATTTGCCAGATTTGTCAGATTTTCCACTCAATGTAGGCCCTTTGTTCACTGCTGTGTGCTGGACTTTGTGTGCTCCATCCTGTCCTCTTCCCAAATCAACCAAATCCTTGTTTTCCTGATGTGGTGTGAGTTGTAAAATGCAGCCTCAGCTACAGCCTGAGTTGTTTTATTTTGCTTCCTTTGTTGTTGAGGCCTTTCCTGCTCTGAAAACACATTTATATTATCATGGATAGACCCAAAATATAGATATATATCTTATATATCTTACAGATAGCTTGATTCTAAAATAGAAACCAGATAGAAGCTATCCACCACTTATTAATCTATCACTTTCATTCAAATATGAAGGTTTACTTCTCACGTGTTTTCCAATCTTTTGCAGTGGGTCTGCTGCAGAAAATGCCAGCTCTAAGAGCGGCAACAGGAAAAAAAAGGTGAATTTTTCCTTGTAAAGAGTAATTTCAAAGGTCTGTGTCACCTGACTACAGTCCTCATTTCAAATCAGGATTATGATAACTAGGACAGTGGTGAATTACTCTAAGAAGTGTTTCTGCTGTTTGTTAGTGTTCTGAGCCAAAGGGATATAATATTTTTGCCCTTTCACTGAAATCCAGAGAAGGCTGTTAGAAAAAGGGTTCTGTTACCATCTGTTTCGAACATTCAAGGAGCAGCAGCCGATGCCCATGGGATGACGTTTGCTGTTGTGTAAAGTACAAGTGCAACATCTCCTCCCCAGTTACCCTCCAGGCTTACATGCTCCAGGAGCACACAGGATTTTCACAGTGAGTTGCACAACAGTGGATTTCAGCCAAAAAGTAAATGATAGCAACTGAAGGCAGCAGCTGTAAAGCCCTACCTGAGTAATTCATGACAATGTCATTTTTTCCCCTCCCTGCTCACATGCCAGACTTGTTGATCTGCAAAACATTGCAAATGCTGCCACAGGTTTTGGAGGAATCTGCCCTCTTGCAACGCTGAGAAAAAGGCATGATCTTATCATTTGATGTATGAGGTTGGACTTGATGACCTTGGAGATCTTTTCCAACCTAAATGATTCTGTGAAAAGGGCAGAAGTCTGTCATTTTTAGAGACAGAATCCTATATTTAATTGCTGTCCCTCCTCCTTCTCCTGTATTTTGACTCTGAGGGGCACAAGCACCACCTCAGCTCTTGCTGATGGCAGTTCTAAATCCTTCCCACCCAGTAATTCCAGGGCAAGAGTTTGAAATGAATTTGTGACAGCAGCTAAGTGTCACGGTCCTCTAAAGTACAACATTAGGTAAGTGGATTTAAAGGAGGTGGCTTAAATGCTTTAGTGGGGACCATGATGAAAGGAAATGCCTTGGCAGACCTGCAGGGCTGTCCCAGTGATTGACATCCTCAGGTATTACTGGTGCTGCAGCTGGGACCTGGAATTTCACATCTTAATCCATATTTGACTAATTTTGGAGTTCTGAGGGTTTGGCAGTGACTGAGCAGAGTGGGAGCAGACACAGAGGGGGAATCAGCTCCACTGATCCTGACCATGCAAGGGGTGGGTTGTAAAGGGCATCTTTGCAAGGGGACACTTCTCTGGCAGACAAAATTGAGAGCTGAGCATTGAATGAGAATGGGGAGAGTCTGAAGGGAGTTTTTTTCTCTTTCTATAAAGGGTTGCCCGGGAGAGCTGTTACTTCTCCCTATGTACATCACAGAATTAGCACCATGGTATGGTCAGATCAATAAATCTTGCCTAATATTAGGCTACTAAAAATTATCCTTGTCATATCTGCTGCCTGTTTGGGCAGAGGAGAGAGGAAAACCCCTCCAAGCATTTTTTTGTCCCAGATGTTCATGTGTAAGGCATGGACAATGCTCAGAGTGCTCCAAAGGCTGTTTTTTCCTGCTGGAGAGAGACTTTGACACAACTGCCATGAACCCCACACATAAACCAATCAGAATGGCAACAACTCAGTCTTCAGTCATGGTTTTGCAGGGTGGGCTGGGCCAGAGAGTGAATTACAGCAGTCAAAAATCACAGAGCAACCTTTTGGGTCACTGTCCTTCTCTTTGTACGTGGAATGAAACAGGGATCCCCTGGGGAAGAGAGGAATAGCTGTCCAGGTAATTATCATCACCCATGCACACACAAAGGCTTAATTGGAATTACACAGAAAACAGCAGCTCTGTTGTTTCCTTGCACATAAGAACTGATTTTGCAGCCTCAGTGTTTTCCTCACCCCCTTTCAAAATATGAATATATTATTTTTTCTCTACTTGAGTGTCTAGGAAGAGTTAAATATCAAGGGTTACAGGCAGCAGTGTGTGAGTTGTAACAACTGATTTGTGGCTGATTTAACCATGTCAAAGTTGGAGCCTGATGTTTTATTTTGAGTGTGGAAGAAAACACAGAGGGGAAAAGAAGAGTGACTGAGAGATAGATATGAGTACCTGATGTAAATTGTTCTATCACAATGAGATAAAATTGCTGGTAAATATGGAAACCTGAAAGGCTGACAGGCAGCAAACTCAGGAAACATGAGAGGCACTAGGAAAGCATCAGCTCTCTTATTTAGTCTGGTACTGATGAAGTTTTTCTCACATTGCCCATTTAAGCATTATGCAACAAAGCCAGAGTTGCTTCCTATTCCAGAAAAATTAATGTCCTATAAAACTTGCTGTTGCTTTAATATTTTCCTATTGAAATGGCATAAAATGCTGTTATATCATTTTAAGGAAATTAATGGATGTTGGCCCAGTTTTTTATCAATTCTTGTCACCAACTGTTTCTGCAAGCTGTGGGAAAGGGAAATGATAATTTGCAAAGCTCTCTGATCTAATGAGAGTCAGTAAAATATGCTTTGGGATGAACCCTGCCCTTCAGATCCCCAGTGTGGTCATGGAATATTCACTTTACATTTGGACAAACCTGGAAATTCACCTTCTCACATCTCTGAAAGGCCTGTGGAAAAGAGGCCAATTTGTGTTTTGTCTTTTGTTGAGTCCCTCCTGTGGTGTTGCCATCCCAGCACAGCTCACAAGTGCCCTCACCTAAAAAAGAAAAATAGATTTCAGCAATGACAATGTGTATTTTTAAAAGGGCACATCTGAGTTACTGTGTGAGCAAAAGATCTGAAAAGGGAATGTAACCCAAATTTAGGATTAATGCTGTTTCAAATCCATCCTGGTATTCTGTTCCCTGCCACAAAATCCACTTTTACCCTTCTAGTGATCAAAACTGGTTTTGAATCAGGCTCAAGCAGAATGGATTTTAAGGCGTTTGCACACTTTATTTATTTGATTAAAATTCTGGCCGACATTACTCCAAATTCTTCTGTGTTGTAATTTGTCCCAAGCATTCCTGTAGCTTTAACTTCATCTGTCACAGATTCATTTTTCATGCAGGGATTCATCCAGACACGGTGTAATAGCCTTGTCCACCATCTAGGCCTAGATTTATTATTTGGTTTTCATTAGATTTTTTTCCTACTTCATCCTTAAGACTCAGTGAGTTGAAGAAATTGCACTATGCAAATACTTTTTGAGAGTGTCAGCTCTCTCTATTTTTTCCACTTGCTGGAGTAAAAATATTGCTGTCATTTTTCTTTAGTTGCAGTTTCATGAAGCCCAATATTTAATTTTAGGATATTAAACCACCAAGAGTTTTCATTTTTGATTAAATAAAATCCCTCTTCATGTGAAACACAGCTTTTTTAAGGACTTTTCTGAAGCCTGGTTTTGCTTTTGTGGAGGGGTTTAGTTTTATTTTTTAATTTTTCTTTCTCATTTGCTGCTCTAATCCACAGTGATTTTCTAGGAACAAATAAGAACCCTTTCAACCACTTCTAATCAGTCCCAAATGTATCTCCCATCCACGTTGCCAAGGACTGTATTCCCTGCTGGACACTGAGGAATCTGCAGCAGGCACTGGAATTTTTATAACAACCACTTTTTAAACACTATGGAGTGGAATCAAAGCTGGATTTGTTCTCTCCCAAACAATTCCTGCTAAAGCTGCTCCATTCCCAAAAGGAGATGTGGAAGGTGAAGGTGAAATGTCTCATCTGAACTGTGGGGCTGTCCAGAGGGACCTGGACAAGCTCCAGAAGTGTCCCACAGGAATCTTGACCACCAAGGGCTGGTGCTGCCCCTGCCTTGGGGCAATCCTTGGGATCAAACCAGGCTGGGATGAGCAGATGGAGCAGCCCTGGGAGAAGGATTTGGGGGTGCTGCTGGTGAGNCAAAATGAAAAATTACAAGTTTAGTTGGGATATTGGGAAAATGCTCCCCTGGCAGGGTGGGCAGGCCCTGGCACAGGGTGCCCAGAGCAGCTGGGGCTGCCCCTGGATCCCTGGCAGTGCCCAAGGCCAGGCTGGACACTGGGGTTGGAGCAGCCTGGGACAGTGGAAGGTGTCCCTGCCATGGCAGGGGTGGGATGAGATGATCTTTAAGGCCCCTTCCAACCCAAACCACTCCATGATTCCATGATTTCTTCCTTTTAATAGCGTAATTGAACCAGAGCCCACCAGGCTCTGTGGGGTTTCAGATGTGTTCATGTGTTACAAAAAAATGAATCTTTTTATTGCTCAGAGAACAAGCCAGACACACGTGGGGGCACACAGAACATCTCCCCATCCTCCAGACCCGCTCTGCCAACATTCCAGCACTGAAAAGCAGCTACAAAACTTTAGCAGGCTTTCACTTTAGATGAATACCCCTGGAATTAGAAGCCAAGTGACTGCACACAACGGCACTTGACCCTAATCATGGAGAAATGTGGAGACAGAGGCCACCTGTATGAAGAGAGTTTGGCCAATAGATGGAATCATGCTCAAAACATTTGCCCCTGCCCACACCCCCTCTTCCTTTCCAGGATTCCCAAGTGGAATACACTGAAGGCTTGGATTTTTTTCCCTATGGATTTGATTTTCACAGGCAATATTTTATTTTTGAAGGTTTTGACTCGTGATAATTCTTTTTAAAAATAGGCCCTTCCTTGCGTGCCTTTCATGCCCAAATGCCAGCTCTACTTTCAGTAGACTGGAAAGTTTAATCTCTTTTTTTAATGTGAATTGAAGACTGGCTGGTCAGCTTTCACTACTGATTGAATCCTTCAGCTGTGTTCTGGATCATGATTATGTTTGATGATGAATCAAGCTAGTTTCTGTGCTTGACAACCAGTAAATAAAAAAATCTAGTTTAAAAAATTATTTCAAGGGAAATGAAGTTTGGAGAGGGTGGAAAAAACCTCCCAGTCTAATGAAAGCCAAGTTCTTGGAAATAAAACTAGGGGACAGATAAAATTGAAGTGAAATGCAAATTATAAAGACAGCTTCTTTGCTGAATCAGGCAAGTGTCCAATTCACTGTTTCCATGAAACATGGTGCTGTGTTCACTTGTCACAGACAATTTGTAAATTCCAGCAGGTCTCCTGTTTTATTCCAACCATTGCTCCAGCAGATATTACATATTTGCTGTGTTTTTAATATCACATTTAAAGAAATTAACACAGATTGTGGGCTGGCAGGAAAAAAACTCCCTGGGGAGCTGCAAGTTTGTACCCTGCCTTGGGCAAATGAGTCCAAGCCCACCACCTCTCCCCTCTGGCACAGGGAAGCAAAAGCTTCAGCTCACACCCGCTCAACAGGACATCTCTGCTGGAAACCTTGTTCAATAAATTATTATGGAGATGCAAATAGGAAATAAGAATAATAATTTCACTGAGACAAGAGGCCACCAGTTACTTTGAGGAGCCACTGAGGTAATTATGTGCTGATAAATTGTGTAATAGTGTATTTTGGGACTTTATGTCATTTAGGTGTTGCACAAATAATCTCTTCTTGCCAAAGCTGATTGATGTGGTTTGTCCTGCCAGAGAATGTGGTCTGTAAAAAGCATGAGGGTGGCAAAGCTTAGGGCTAAACCCTGAGCAAAAAAATACCTGCAAGGAATTCTGCAGTAGCAGCTCAGTCTCTTCAGAGCACCCCCAAAATTCTCTCATTCCCCTTCTCCTCTCTTACGGACATCATTAGGATTTGCAGCATTTGATTGTTGCAGCTCTGTGGTTATTCATTGACACATTCCTTCTTGTATGGGAAAGACTGAGCACAAAGAATCAAATGTCAAATTTCTTGTCATTTTTCAGCTCAAAGTGCCCGAAGTAATGTCAGGGATTTTTCCTGTGTTGCTGGTTGTGAGATGCTATGATAGAATTATGCTGGATTTATGCTGGCAAAACACTGGCAGAGCTCTGTGCAGGTACAGGTGGGTGGAGAGCTGACAGGAGACTCTCTGCATGCTTGGTGTGCTGTTGTTCAGGAGAGTTTTGATGGTAGTGGAGTCTAACCTGATAAAAACAACCTCTCTGTGTTACAGACTCCTGGAATTCTCTGCTCCTGCAGCAGGGGACACAGGGTTATCCCACCAGCATAGATGCCCTCTTTGCCTGCCCAGTGCCTCCAAATACGCTGATCTCATGTGAAAGGTTCAAAAACAATTGGGCAGAAGGATGAGACAAGACGACAGATTGTATAATTTCATTTTTCTTAAGGAAACTATAGGAAAACCCCATTAATTGTTAAAAAACCCTTTCCCTCCCCCCTGCCCCCAGTGGCTTTACATGCAAAATATCCATAGGATTCCATCAAAACTGTGTCCAGTCACTGCAAATTGATGATATTTATCTGTGCTACAGGCATGGGATACACCAAAATATGCATCTTGGTTGGCCCTGATTTCCCAGGAGATGTTTAAAAGCCTGACTCCATTCCCTGACCCAATTGTTGTGGTGTCATGTCATGTCATTTTCTCACACCAGGCACCAGTGTCCCAGGATTTTGTTCATCTCCTGCACCCTATCTCTGATCTGGAGCTGCACCCCTGCCAGGACAGCAAACACAAAACAAAAATAATTTCTTTTGCATTCCAGGCAATTTTGAATGATGTTTAATGACCTGCTCCTTTCACTTGTGTTGCAAAGACCTGGGGACTCCTGCCAGATCCTGGGCTCCAGAATTCCTCCTGCACCACTTCCAGCCTGCTGCAGTCATGAGGGGAAGGAAAGCAGCTGTCACACAGCCACAAAGCAAAACCACTGCTTGTCTTTGAAAGTATTTTCCCTATTTTCACAGGTTTTCCTTTAAACTGTCCCCTCCATCTTCTCCACACTTTGCATTTCACTCAGATCTTGTTTTCCAACCTTGTGCGTGTGTGTGCCCTGCTCCCAGACTCTCCTGGCCTGGAAATTGTGCATTTTTTTCCCAAGGGGAACACACAGACTTTCTTTTTGAAATCTGCCTGGAGCGTGGCAGCAAAAATCCTCCATTGTCATTTCACATTCAGGGAATGAGCAGGGCAAGGAAAGTTCTTCACTCCCCAATTGTTGCAAAGGGGATAAGGGAATATTTTTGTCAGCTGTCCACACTAGGTGGTATTTTTTTTTTGTTGCACTGCTGGGCACAGAACTTGTGAATTCATTTCTGTCTTCAGTCATTAGACAGGTACTTCCAAATATTCAGCCTGGGATTTGGCAGCGTGCTGGAGCACTTGGGTGCATTTTATTAAAATCACACGCTCTGCAACGAGGCAGAGAACGTGTGAAATTCCCTCACATTTTCACTCTCTCAGCCTGGAATAACCATTCCCTTCTCCACACTGGACAAGGCACCAAGTGGGCAGTCTCAATTTCAGCTGAATCAGCAGCAAAGTGCATTTCCTCAATTTAGAGTGAGTGTTGGACATGCATTTGTGCTGGATTCCACCTGGCTCTTGAGGACAGGTTATTCCCAGCATTTCTAAAGACTCCTGAGACAAACATACTTTCCTGACACCTTTTTGAAAAAGTTTCAGCTCAGAGTTATCTTCTACTGGCTTGGCTGCTTGTATCCCATTTTTTTGCCATTTTTGGTCTGATTTTTCTATGTCCCATAGTACAAATGACTCTCATGGAAATACTCTCCTTGTAGCACTGTAGAAATAGGCAGGTTTGGCTGCAGGATATTGATGGGATGAGATGCAGAAAACATTCAAATGTTGGGGTTTGGCTATTTCAAA
Organism: Chloropsis cyanopogon; assembly: GCA_013400585.1. NCBI lineage: Eukaryota > Metazoa > Chordata > Aves > Passeriformes > Irenidae > Chloropsis > Chloropsis cyanopogon. Next base: position 39,291 of record WEZZ01026050.1, on the reverse strand, counting down.
TAGAGGTTGTCAGTAATTAATTGAAAAGCTCTTATTTCCTTTTATGTATTTGTTTATTTTGGAATTCTGGTGGGTTTTTTTCTACAAATATTCCAAATTCAGTAGAAAGTAGATATGGTGACAATGAGTAGCCTGGCTGTAAATGGTTTGGAAGAAACTTTCAAAATTGTCAGTACAATTTTTATCACAGAATCATGGGATTATTTGGATTGGGAGGGACCGTAAAGATCCAGTTCCAACCTCCTGCCATGGCAGGGACACCTTCCACAAGACTAGGTTGCTCAGAATCCCTTCCAGCCTGTCTCTGAACTTTTCCAGGGATGGAGGTGTTCCCACAGTCCCTCTGACAAATACAAAATAGTATTTTACTATTTTGATCTATAAAACTTCATTTTTAATGACTATTTTGCATTTTTCCCTTTAAAAAAGTTTCAAGAGCTAACTAAAAAGAAATAAAATTCCATAATATTAAGAAAAATATGTATTCTTGTAATTCAGAAACTACACAATAGGAGTCAAGTCAATTTTTTTTTTCATTTTTGGAGTTGTTTTTTAAATTGCTGCACTCTATTTGGCAGAGGAAAGACAGGAATTTTGAAATCTCAGAAGATCTAGTGGTGAAAGGAAAACACTTTCAGCTGGTCCCAAACATGACAGATTTCATCAGAAAACATTTTGTACTAAAATGTCCTTAAGAAATCACTGACAGCTCTTCAGGTCTTGTTTTGATCCCTTCAGAATTTTTAAAGATGATGAGCAAATGGAATGAATTATCAGCCTTGTGTGTATGTGTCTTTGAGTGTAGAATAATTCAATGTTAGTCCTGGACTAATATGTGAAGTTATGATCAGAAAATCTCCACTTTTATTCTCACAGTAAGAGAAAAGGCACTGCCCATGGCTGGAGTTATATAATGTCCATCTATATTATGTCTTTATATAATTTGTGCAGTAGATTTGGTGACAATAACATGGGTTTAATGTTTTGAGAGGGTCAGAGTGCCCCAAAAAGATTCTGCTATAGAATTCTACCCTCTCCTTTCCTGGAGTCTGAAGTCTGCGAGAATGTGAGACAGAGGGAGAGCTGAATATGTGGGAAAACAATTTACCTGGCAACCTGTCTCATGTTTGCTGACTGCTGAGGGTGAGAAACCTACAGCTCTGTGAGGAAAAAAAATATCCCCCATTAACTTTGCTGCCAGAAGAAAATGAATTTAAATTCCACTGCAGGTGCTTTTAAAATAAATCTGTAATTCTAACTCCAACAAGTGCAGCTGAGCAGAAGAACCCCAGCAGAATCTGCCCATTTTTTTTTCTGGGTTTTTGGATTCAGGGGACATGTGGGAACATGAGTTTGAGGGGTCTGCAGCCCCATATGTGTGGGGATGCTCTTGGCAGCCAGCAGCCCCCTTTGGGAAGGGATCCAAGGCAAGTTCTTGATGTGCTCTGAGGGATTAATAAAGCAGCAGAAGGGGAAATGGTTATGGGATATGGATACAGTGACTGTGTGAGGGATGAAGTGCTGCTTATCCCTGTGCTTGGCAGGTGACTGGGTAAAAAATCCTCCTGAAAGGTTTCAAGAATTGCAATGTGGGGTGACAGGAGAATCCTCCCAGCCTGCATCCTTCCTGTTGGTTTAAAACGACCCCCCCTTATCATTTATAAGGCTTTTCTCTCATTAGAAAGTGGTCATCCAAGGCTGTTAACATTTTCAAATATTTTCCTTGTCATAAATGAAGTGCTGCAGGTGTCCTGTTGACCTGGCAGAGGAAAGGATGAATCTAATTGGGACATAGATGCAGGTGGGTTTAGGAGGGAGGCACATCACTAGTTTAGTCCTTCACTGGCTCATGTGATTTTTCTAGACCTCTGAGAAAGAAAGTGAGATATGTAGGCCTTTGACACCAGACTTGCTGATTTGGGACCTGTCCATCCTATACATGGCTGGTGTCACACTTCTTTTCATTTCCAGTCAAGGAGTGCCTTCAGCACCCTCACCTTCAGCACCCTCACCTTCACCTTCATGGACAGGGAAATGGTGGCATGGTTCTTTTGTGAGAAAAGGCAGCAATTTTTCCCTCAGTTCTGTGCCAGTTCTAGTGAGTTACTCTTATTTATTTCTTCATGACTGGTGTATAAGTGCTTTGTTGCCACCTGACAGACACTGATTGCTGACCCAAAATTGTGACCACATCACAAAGTTCAGCTAAAGCTGGAGGGGGGAGCCTGCAGGCTTCACCTGGAGCTGACCAAAGCTGAAGTGCTGAAGGGCACTCGTGCTCTCCAAGGTGTTGGAGTTGATTTTGCAGAATGGGTCAGGCTGGAAGGGACCACAGAGGGTCACTGGTGCCACCTCCCTGCTCCAGCAGGGCCATCCCAGAGCACAGGGCACAGGGCTGTGTCCAGATGGCTCTGGAATGTCCCCAGGAGGAGACCCCAGAGCCTCTCTGGGCTCTGCTCAGGGCTGGGCACTGCCCAGGGCAGAAGTTGTGCCTCCTGTGCAGGGGAATTGCTGGGCTCAGGCCCTGCCCGTGGCTCTGGGGCCATTGCTGGGCCTGGAGCAGAGCCTGGGCCTGGGATGGCCCTGCTGGACACAGGGACAGCCAGGGATGGACAGGGACGGACAGGGATGGACAGGGACGGACAGGGACAGACATGGATGGACAGGGACAGACAGGGACAGCCAGGGATGGACAGGAACAGCCAGGGACGGAGAGGGACGGACAGGGATGGACAGGGATGGCCAGGGCCACCCAGGGCTGAGGCCCCTCTCCCTGGGGCTCCTCTCCAGGCTGAGCAGCCCCAGCTCCCTCAGCCTTTCCTGGGCACGGAGATGCTCCAGGCCCTTGCTCAGCCCCAGGAGCTCCTGTCCCTGCTGTGCTGAGGAGCCAGAGCTGGACACAGCAGCCAGAGGAGCCTCCAGGGCTGGGCACAGGGGCAGGATCACCCCTGACCTGCTGGGAATGCTCTGCCCGATGCCCCCCAGGACACCATTAGCCCTTAAAATCAGTGCTGAGGGAAGGAGAAAGCTCTGAGTGCTCAGCCCTTGCAGCTGCTCTGCACTCCCTGTTCCTGACACTGATTTATGCTGCGGGGGAGCAGACAATGCCTCAGAACACAATAATAGACTTTGGGTTTGTTTACTGACTTTCATGCCCTGAAATGCTCTGAGCAAGCTCCACAAATGGAAGTTAAATGTTAACAGTTCCATGTGCTGCAGAGTTCCGTGGGTGAGTTAACCCTGGAGACTTTCCACTTGTGAACCTGCAGCCCACCCTCTGCTCGAGGCCCTGCACCCTTCCAGCTGCACTTCTCTGGCAGTTTTCCCCAGAGATTTGGTGGCAGAAATCTTCCCCTGGTGGCTCTCATGCTGTTGTCCCCATGTTGTGACCCCAAGGGCCCTGCAAGCCCAGATCCTGCTGTTTTGGTGGCCCTTTGTGGGAAGCGATATCTGCCAACAACTGTGGGCTTAGCTGGTAAAGCTTGGGGATATAAACCTGTCTCAACACCCTGTGTGCAACAAAACCCTGAGTGGACAAAATTCAGCAGCCAGTCTGAACTCATCCTGCCTAAATTTTTCTCTTAGAGCATTTCCAGCTGCAGAAAGCACCTGCTGGGCCAGGGTGTCAAAGATCACCAACCATTTGTATGAATCCTCCCTCTTCCCCCTGCTTTCTCTTGAACTTCTGTCCCATATTCAAATTAAATATCAGAATCCCAGCAATGGATTCCATCAGAAGCAAGTGGCATTTATTTTTCTCAGCCTGGCTTCCAAAATAAATGAGGTTGGTGTGACCCATCTGACAGTCAAACCCTCTCTCTGATATATTTTAAATCTGTTGGAGAAATCACTCTGCAAGTTATTAAAATGACAAGAATATTGTAAATTTGCTCCACCAGAGGAAAAAAAATAGCATTCAGGTGTGTAATTCTCATATCCATCTTCACTTTAGTTGGCAACCTTGCCTGTTGTCACTCATTTAAATCTTTGGCAAGCTTTAAACATTAATTAATGTACTGTATTATCATTTCTGTTCTACTGTTTCTGGCAATATTTGGCAAGTTCTTGTTTCTCCTTGCCAATCTCCTTGCTTTGGATTGTGTGGGGAAATAATGTATGCACAGATCAGGCTGTGACTGGGGAGTTATTGCTTGATAAAACCAGTGACTTTCCTTTCCTGATTATTGCATTTTAAGCTGTGTTTGTGACAGACTGTCTGACATATTAGACATAATAAAGAGCCTAATAAGCAGTATTATTGAAATCCACATAGAAGATAGGTCAAAACTCTGAGAAGAAGAAGAAGAAAACACTGTTAATTATAGATGGAAGGCTGGCTTCTGAAAGTGCTGGAGGGCCTGTTTTAAGGATGTTTATCTGCAGTAGGTTATGAAAAAGTCAAAAGATCACATCCTTATCAACAAATATGTATAAAATAAATTTAGAAATGAATATCTGTTATATTCCTTTAACGAGTTATGAAGATAAATGGGATGCTAGGAACAAAACTTTATCTCCAGTGACATGATGTTTTTCTGTTTTCTTGTTTTGTTTCCTTCCTCAAGTTTTCTTTTCCCCTCCAAGCCAAAATGTTTTTTTTTCTTCCCTGTGCTCAGCTGAAAGTAAATGAGTCTTTAAATGATTTCTCGATTTTTACTGATCCTTGCTACTCCATAGTTTTGTAATCAAAAACATCTCAAGTGTAAAGGAACAGAGTCTTCTACAGCAACACCACATGCTCACTTAGGAGGATATGTTATCTTTTGCTACAACTTTAGCTTTTTCTGGCAGTAGTATTAAAGCTTCAGGAATTCTTAATATGTTAAAAATATTTTTCCTTTCCTAGCCCCTTAGTAGTGAGTGATGGCTTGAGCCTCTGGAGCTTAATTTTATTTTGTTTGGCCTGGGTCATCCCCAGGTATGTGATAGTGGGCAGAAGTTCTTTCCATAATCCAGTAATTTTCCGATTGTGTCAAATAGGAAGATAAGGCAAAGGGCCATGGATCTGTCACAACCTCTTGCTAATAGTTTGGGGGAGGCTACTAAATATTGATGGAATAATTAGCAATGCTTAAAAGGCACCAGGAAGTGCATAGATATAGGAGAAGTTCTGAAGGGACACATGGGAGGAAGAGAGACACAGAATCACAGAATTACTTGGATTGGATGGGATTTTAAATCTCACCCAGTTCACCCCCTGCCATGGCAGGGACACCTTCCACTGTCCCAGGCTGTTCCAAAGCCCAATGTCCAACCTGGCCTTGGGCACTACCAGGGATCCAGGGGCAGCCCCAGCTGCTCTGGGCACCCTGTGCCAGGGCCTGCCCACCCTGCCAGGGAACAATTCCTAATTCCCAATATCCCATCCAGCCCTGCCCTCTGGCACTGGGAGCCATTCCCTGGGTGCTGTCCCTGCAGCCCTTGGGAATTGTCTCTCTCCATGTTCCCTGGGGCTCCTCCAGGCCCTGCAAGGCCACCCTGAGCTCAGCCCAAAGCTTCTCCTGTGCAGGTGAACAATCCCAGCTGTGCCAGCCTTTCCTGCCAGCAGAGCTGCTCCAGCCCTCTGCTCATCCTGGTGCCCCCTCTGGGCTCTCTCCAGCAGCTCCACATCCATCCTGTATTGGAACCCTGGAGCTGGGAATGGGTTTTGGAAGCTGCTTAGGATCTTTTGCAGGTCCCTGTAAAACAGAAAAAAGCAGATTTTTTTCTTTACCTACTCAACTCACCCAATACAAGGCTGTGTAGAAGCTGTAGAACACTGGGGATCAGGGAGACTGGAAACCAGTGGCACTGGCCGCCTGTCATTGTAGCTGGAGCCTTCTGTACCTGTCAACACCTGCACGAGGTGTCTGGAGGTGGGAGGTGCATGGAGAGACAGCTGGGCAGGGCTCTCACCCCACTCCTGCTCTGTCTTGTTTCTGTGGTTCGAGCTGTAGATCACCAGGCTGCTGGAATTCCTGGAAATTAACTTTCCTGTGGCACTCCTTGTCTGACCTAAAACTCCCCACAGCACTCAGGCTCCCAGATGGATTTGTAGCACCTTCTGCTATTCCTCTGCATCTGCAGATGTCAAGCAGGCCTGTGGAGTCTCCTGTGGTGAGGGTGAGATCCTTTAACACCTGTCTCCTCCTTGGATACTGCCATGCCACGTCTGACACATTCCCTGAGATGTCCCCTCCTGTCTGACAGCTCTGCCTCCTGCTCCAAAATGTTCCTGGTGCATGTGGCAGGAGCACTGTTCCTGCTCCAGACATCCCCACATTCCACCCTGGCAGCTGAATCCCTTGGTCTTGGAGCAGATATGCTCTCCTGTTATGTGCCTGGATATCTCCAGCCTGCAGCCCCACGTGTGACCCTCACATTTGGGGATTTCACTGACCTGTAGAAGGAACAAGTGTGCCTGTGGGAATGGTGACATTGTATGGAATCTGTAGCATGTAAATGCTTTTTCTTCATGGAAAGGATGGTCAGACCTTGGCAGGGGCTGCCCAGGGAGGTTTGGAGTGCCCATCCCTGGAGGTGTCCAAGGAATGAGTGGATGTGGCACTCAGTTGACAGGTTGGTGAGAGGTCAAAGACTGGACTTGATGATCTTGGAGGTCTTTTCCAACCTTAACGAGTCTGTGATTCTGTAAAAAGAGAGGAGTGGCATTAATGGAGACTGGGATAGGAACTGAGCTGCTTGTGGGCTGAGACCACTGCTCATGGCTGGAGACATCCCCTGTCCTTGATTTTCACTGCTGGGGGAGCAGGGATGGAGTCTCCAAAATTGTTGATGATGTTCTGCTTGGTGTGTCAAGAGAGGCTGAATGGGAGTTGTTGTGGTGGAGAGGTAAAGGAGGGAGTTGTTCAGAACTCCCCTTGAAGGACAGGAGCCAAACCACCATAAAAACCTTCATTTATAGTTCCTTAGATTCCAAAGGCTATTTAAACACCACATTTGTTTGCATGGGTGGAGAGGAGGGTCAGAACACTTATTTTGCACTTCATTTCTCTGAAATGTAAATAGATTTCTTTATGTGCTGAGTGATTTACTTCAGTCCACAAAGGTACTTCCTAACTCTGTATTGAAGGACTTGTTTGGCACTGGTTTTCATTTAGTGAATTGTATTCCTAAAGAGAGGGACTTAATATTGAAAGGTATTTATGTCTCTAATGATGCCTTGGAAAAACAGGTCACAACTGAGGTCATGTTGGCTGCCAAGTGTTGAGAATCTGTACAAATACATCTCTTGGGCTATGAATAAACATCATATTTCTGAAGAATTATGTTTTACTTGCACTTTATAGCATTGGTGGTTTTACCTTTCATTAAACTCTGTAGATATTTGGGGATTTGCAGTTTGCATTTTAAGAAGTAAAAACTCTTGCTTTTCTACATTGATTGGTTTTTTTGCATTTATTTATACAGTGGTGAGGTGTTTTTTCACAGAAGGTGTAGGTAGCAGTTATTTTTATTCCTTTTTCCCCCTATTAAGTGCTTGAGTTTAAAGAATTACTAATTAAGTTCTTCATTAGCTAATTTGTATTGCAATTTAACCTGAGTTTGTAAAAGGTTCTGTTACTTCTGAGAAAATTTGTGTTACAAATTATTTTTTCTACACTTTAACAGAAAGTGCCTGAATATAGGAAATAAAAAAAAATATTAATTTTAACATACATTGAGTGATAAGTCCCAAACCTCTTTTTTTTTTTAGGTCATTATAAATCAACAATTGATTGTCCTATGCAGATGCAGTAGGAAATGTGACACTAAAGTGAATTTTTGGATCCAAGTACCTAGAACAATATTGGTTCACAAATACAGCCAGGAGATTTATGGGCACAGAGCTTTATTTTTAATGAGCAAACAGAACATTCACAATTGTTTCTCAGCTGTTTCTTAATTTGAAAAAAAAGAGGAATTTGATGTTGATAGCAGCCTAATCTTCCTGGCAAGCTCCTGGGGATAGTGCAGTCCCTCCTGCAACTGCAAGGAAGTAAATTGGTGTAAATTAGCGGAGGAGGAACCATTCTCTGTTATTCAGGTTGTTTAATATTTCCCACATAAGAGCCTGTATTTAATTTTAATCTTCCTACTGAACTTGAATTCCACTTGGATGAAACTTTTCCAGAAAGCCATGTACTTTAGGTGGAGATTTTTGAAGGAGAGAGGAGACCTTCACTGAAATAATTCGTATTCTGTAAGAGACTCAAGGAAAAAACCTGTGTTTTTCACTCCAGTGAAACCTCCAATTATCTTTCCTTCAAGTTAATCTTCACCCCATGTGCTTGGGACTTAAAACACAGATTTTAGCAAGAGGAATCTTTCTGCAATTGCATATCCATGAGCATGTTCCAGCAGAGCAGGATCTTCCCTGGAACTGGAATTTCAGGCACCTGCGGGTCACTCTGTCTTCCTTTGGAGAGAGGAGGAACATGCTCTCAGTTGAATCCAGCACCTAGAACCTGTTGTCCACTGATGAAACCAAATTAAAATACTGTGGGAAGAACTGAAGGTGGATAAAGAGCCTGGTGGATGATACCAGCACTCAACATCTGTGCTTGGACTGGAAGCAGCTCTGAGGAGAGAGTGAGGGGAGGTGCCAAGGGATCCTTAATGGAAAAACTCATGGGATTGCAATACAAACCACTGGCAGTAGAGTAGAAATACTGACATTTTCCAGGCAAGGATTTTCCTATGACTTTATAAAAGAAGTGAAAATAAGCACTTCAAATGTTACTGTTGTGATGTAGAACTTTGTGACATCTGAAGGTTTTCATGCAGGCTAAATTATCTTGGCTACCATATCTCACCTCACTGAAATTGTTGTTTCTTGGTCTATACACCTCTGTGTTGTCATTCAGTCTTCTGACATTGTAACACCACCTCTCAAAATGTCCTGCACAACCTTTCCAAGAGATTAACTGGTTTTAATTCAATGATTTTGCCCTGACTTGAAAGTAAAAGTCCATTCTGTTGTCTGCAAGTGGGTGAAATGAAAATTACAGTAAAGACTTGCAGCTTTAACTCCCTGCCTCTGTCAAACTCTTGTGGAAAGTGCTCCTTTTCCTGCTCTCTTCTAATGTTGTGTTCCCTGAATCCTGAGCCTCAGCAAGACTGATGCATTCAGTCATTACATCAATTTATAGCTTGCTGCAGAATCCCATGGAGGTAAATAGGAACAAACTCAGTTAATAAGGTTTTCTCACTATGGTCAAGTTGATTTTATTAGTGGCAAATCAAAAGCTTTCTGTTCTCCATTTCCTCCTTGCTTTGTAATAGCATCTTTATCAAACAACCTCAAATTTTAGATGTCCAATGCATTCATTTTCATTGTATTTATTTGACATCAGCTGACACAGGATATCTGCAGTGCTTGCAAGAGATGATTTTGTGAGTGAATCACATCAGGCAAAGCCCAGAGTAAGGGAATGATTGTACAGGATGCTGAAGACTTGTGACTCTGAGATCCACAGTGAAGCACTTCCATAATCCTTATAAGCAGTGTGTCAGGAATTTGTGGATATTCAGAATAAATTTCAGAATATCATTTCAGAATAAACAAATTACCCTCAGTTTATTAATTTTCCTCATGTTTTTGAAAGCGTTGGAAGGTGCTCTCTGAGAAGAGAGGGAGATTCTGGTCTCCTGTTACAGAGATCTGTCTGCAATACCATAAATCACTCACCAGACTAAATTATTAAAGGACAAACAAATTTTAAATTAAAATTATAAATCAACAAGGAAAAAAAACAAGCAGATTAGATTACTAAAGTTGTAGAGCAGTGGTACTCTGACAGAAATGAATGGAAGATGGAAAATCAAACAGAACTTTGAAAACATGATGATGGGCTCACAAAACAGAAGCAAAGTAGATTAAATTAGTTTCCTAAAATATTAAATTAAGCCACTAAATTAAAAATGCTCATGTGAAAGATATGTTTATCTCTGTATTACATTATTGCCCTCTCTTAACGGTGATAGATAATTTTATCTTGTCAACTCTATTAAATCCTGCCATGGGTAAAGACTTTCTCAGGATATGTGTTGTTTGTTCAGACATTTCTTAAACAATCACTCATTTCTTAAACAGCCATCGTGCTTTGACCTCCAACTGGGCTGTACAAGGGGTAGGTGGCCCCAGAGGTGGCTGGGAGGTCCAGAAACAGAGTCCCCTCTGCTGCTGGATCTCTCAGGTGGGGCTCTGATGGTGAATTTGGGAAAGGGGGGACAAATTTTCTCACAGTCACTGCCATTTACAGCCTTTCTAACTTCCCAAGAGACCTCAAGAAACTCATGATGAAGACATTGTTTATGGGGATGGATGGCTGCATCCAATTCTTTTATTTTCTCTTTATCAGTGTTTAGATTTGGGGGGTTCCAGGATAAGAACCATTTCTTGAAAAGTCCTTGGACAAGGTTACTTCTTGAAAACGAAGTTTCTAGGCATTGTTGGGAGTAAATAATGACAACAAAAATGATGATTTCATCACCATAGCAAATGAAGTAATGGCACAGGGTGCCCAGAGGAGCTGTGGCTGCCCACGGATCCATGGAAGTGTCCAAAGCCAGGCTGGATGGGGCTTGGAGCAACCTGAGATAGTGGAAGGTGTCCCTGCCATGGCAGGGGGTTGGAAGAAAATGATTCTTAAGGTTCCTTCCAACCCAAACCATTCTATGAATCCATGACAACATTTTATTTAAATATTTTAAATTTAAACCAAGATGTGTCCTGGTTGTTCTGTCCATGGAAATGATGCAGAATGGACATAAATTTCTTGCATCCATGTGGAGGATGAGTTGACTTCTGGCAGTGCCTGGTTTTCTGTGGGCTTTGGAGAAAATGCTGGATTTTCTTTGGAGAAGTTGAGTGAGACTATACCCTTTTAGAGAAGCCAGCCAGGCTTAGCCACAGACCAAGGCAGAAAACTCTTGCTTCAGACTGTCATGGAAACATTTGGGAATTTCCCCTGTGAAAAAAGTCCTGTCAAGGATAAACTACTGAGAAGCTGTTCTGTAGTAACACTCTGGTATTAATATGCAATTTTCAAACTTGAGGACTTCCCCAGCTGGTCAGTCTTTTAAAGTGGGATTAGAAGGAAGTTTCTGCAGTATATTCCACTGGGAAGCAGGGAAATGTTAGATGTGTAGATTAAAGAAAAAGGATGACATGTATGGGGGAAAAAAGTTCTTTTTCCCTGTGCAAATACAGTGAGAAGCCTGTGGGTACCTTTGAGGTGTGCAAGCCAAAGGCAGATCCTTTGAGGCTAATTCAATGTGACAACAGGGAAGAACTGATCCCACCAGTCCCAGAAATCCCTCACTGTTTGTGTTTTCCACCAGAATGCAAACCTTTCTGTTCAGATGAGGTCTTGGTGAACACAAAGCCCACAAACCTTCCTGTTTCCATCAGGGGAAAGGTTTCCCATAAAAACCCACTTTGAGGCCATCAAAGAAATTCTGTGTTCTCTCCAGCCTATTTTCTGTTCCCCCTGGTTGTGTAAGAGTCTTAAATTAGACCTGATTCTTTTATCAGCACAGATTGGATGTGTCATGAAGGAGCTGGATCCCAGCTGGGTGATCCCAGCGTGGAGCAGTTACGCAGCTCCTCGGAGGCAGGTGAGACTTGGATCCACACGGGCTCCATACCTGCCATGTCAGCATCCCGTTCTGGAGAAGCAGATTTCCTGGATCACAGGGAGTGCAAACACCTCTACAACAGAGATGTCATCAGCACTGAACTCATTTCACCCTTTAAAGATATCTGCAAATAGTTTTTATGATAACCTGCAAGCAAAAAAAAGTGTTGAAGTTTGGTTTGTTAATGGGTAGAATTCATTTCATTTCATTTCATTTCATTTCATTTCATTTCATTTATTTTATTTTATTTTATTTTATTTTATTTTATTTTATTTTATTTTATTTTATTTTTTATTTAAATAAATTTATTTTTATTTCCATAAATATTACATTGTTGACTTAATCTTGGCTCAGTGCAGAGAAAATACACCTGGAACAATGGAAAACATTTGAACAAAATGTTCTTCCACTCATCCTGTGATTCTGTGACTTGGTAGAACCAAATTTTGGCAGAGCATCCATGCCTGAACACATAATTTTTAAAAATAGGTTTTAATATATATACATAGTGCTACATTTTTAATAATACTTTAAAATTTTAAATTTGGAATGTTTTCTTGTACCTGTCCTATTAGATTTGTAATAATTAATAAAATTTCAGCTTTGTTAGGAATTGTTTTACTGCTCAGTTTCATGCTTGCTGAGAAAAGACAGTGAAAATCAAATATCCTTAAAAAAAGGCAATTGATAAACACTTCCCATGTCATATCTGTCTGGAAACACTTTTCTAATAACTTCAGCAAGTCATGAGAGCGAAGCAAATTACACTTCTTAATTAGGGAATGTATTTTGAACCTCACGAGAGCCTTAAATCACACCACTATTTTTGAAAGCGAGCTTAAAAGCCTAATCTTAGATTTGCCATTTTGAAAAAGATAGTCTGTGTGTATTAAAAACTCTCTATTAGCCTATTGAAAGCTTAATCATTTCAGTTTTGCAGAGTGACAGATTCTCTGCCACTAAAAGGGTTTAGTAGGAAAATAGATACTTTTCTTTGATTCACATATTTCTTTATGATTTTAATGTCTATTAAAGCAGCACATGAGCAAAGCTCTATGTTTTGTTGGCTTTGTGGGCCAACAGTCTTAACTGTAATATTTTGGGCTTTTTTTCTGCAAAATTGCTGTGACATGGCCTTGCAAGACCTTGTTTTGAGTGGGGCTGAACTCCAGCTGACTGACCCCACCCAACCCTCACTCAGTCCCCACCAGTGGGACTGGGAGAGGATTGGAGAGGAAAAGGGAGAGAATTTGTGGGTTGAGGTGAAGACAGTTTAATCAGTAAAGAAAAAGCTACACTCACAAGCAAAGAAAATCGCAGAATCCATTCCGCAGGGCAGGCAGGTGTTCAGCCATCCCCAAAAAAGCTGGGATCCATCACATTTAACAGTGACCTGGGGAGACAAACGCCATCACGNCACTGGCACCTGGGCTGGGTGAGGAATTGTGTGTCCAGCAGGAGCAGGGCAGGGATTGTCCCTCTGTGCTGGCTCTGAGAGGCCCCTCCAGGGCTGGGTCCAGTTCTGGCTCCTGCAGGAGAGCCCTGGAGGGGCTGGAGCGTGTCCAGGGCAGGGAACGGAGCTGGGAAGGGGCTGGAGCCCCAGGAGGGGCTGAGGGAGCTGGGAAGGGGCTGAGCCTGGAGCACAGGAGGCTCAGGGGGGACCTTGTGGCTCTGCACAGCTCCTGCCAGGAGGGGACAGCCGGGGGGGTCGGGCTCTGCTCCCAGGGCACAGGGACAGGAGGAGAGGGAACGGCCTCAGGCTGGGCCAGGGCAGGCTCAGCTGGGACAGCAGCAGGAATTTCCCCATGGAAAGGGAGCTCAGGCCTTGGCAGGGGCTGCCCAGGGAGCTTGGTGAGGGTTTTTTTGTTGGCTTTGGTTTTGGTTTTGGTTTTCTTGTCGCATTTTTCCTGGCAGCTCTTTCACCCTCTGATCTGACTGAATTTGAATGTTGTTGATCCGTGCTGCAAATGAGCAATTAGTGCTTAATGGTTGTCAGACACCACTCTCTTCATTTATCAATCTATTTAAAATTGGAGGAAGTGGTTGGAGACAAACAAGCGGAATTACCATGCAAAGAAAATAGAGTTAATTGAGCTCAAATATTTGCACTGTATCAAGGTAAGGATTTACAAAACACAAAGATGTAAACAATGATTTTCCTTCATTTTTCCCAGGACTGAACTGAATATTGAATGAGGCTTTCTTGGTTGAGTCTAAAGGTGCCAGTGACTCTGCAGATGAGACATTTTTAATAGCAACACTACTCTCAAAATACAGATTTGTTTTGGTTTTTATTCTGTTTCCAGCCTTGTGGTTACTCTTAAATATTTCTTGCAAATGTTTTCATTATTCTCAGGGCTGAGTGTGAGGAAAAGGAGTGTTATTCCTCCTGTGGATTCATGGTCCAGGGACAGTCAGTAGGAATCTCAGACTTTTGCAGGTAGGGTAGCACAGAACCCTTGTGGTTTCTAAAAGCACTGAATGGAATTGCTGTGATGAGAGGGGCAGCAACGTGAGAGCACCACGCTGAGTTTTGATGGGAATTGGTTGGCAAAAGAGAGCAAAGAAGTTGATCTGACATAAGGCTGGAGGAAGGAATCCAAATAGATGCATGACAAGTCTGCTGGTGGTTCCAAAAAAACCCCAGAGAGATGCCCTGTGGGATGGAAAGCCTTTGCTCCTGTTTGGTTTTCCACATGGAACACCCTTTTTTCGATGCCAGCCTGGTGGTGCCACTTTTCTTTATGGGAAGTGATGGAAGCAGTGGTGGAACAAGCATGCTGTCAGCTTTTACAGGATTGGAAGTGCTGTTTGCCCTGCTCAGCAGCAGCTGAATGCAATTTGAACTTCATGATGAGTTTAGTAAGAAGTGAAGGATGACCAGGAAGCTGAAATAAAACCAAATAAAAATTTGTCACTGTCTAGTGGAAAACGCAGAGGAACACTCTGCCTGCTGGTGGATGGACTGCTTTTATTCCCACATGGACATGATGAACTGCTCATTTGGGATGAGGAAAGACATTTTTCTCTTCACTGGCAAAAATCACAGAGGCATCTCAAAAAAACATTTTCACTGCTAACGCTCTCTGCTTCCTCTCCTTTCTTTCTGTCTTTCTCCCTTCAAGGAAATGCTGTCGAGTTGTTTTTTTTAAACTGGAGAGAATCACAGTGACTGTGATCACAAGGAACTGCTTTCCCAGTTCAGAAATAGGAGAGGTGTAGCAGCTTTTCCCCTCCTTTCTGATAGCAGTGGTGCAAAGTGAAAATTTGTCTCCTTTCCCCACTTCCAGGCTTTCCACAGCACTTCTGTTCCGGGTCTCACTTTGATTTTTACCTCATTTGCCCCACACTTGAGACAGTCATGGCTCAAATCCAGCAGTAGTTTCATTTCTGTTTCCTGCTCTGAACAAATGGACAGAAACGGAGCCAATTCCAGTTGGATGAGCTCTGGACAGTAACCCAATCACTTCCATGTGCAGAGTTAGCAAAATCCACACCAGCAGGGCTTTGACAACCACCCAGCACCTTAAATTGTCACAATTCCTCTCTATTTCTGGTGCAGAATTGATGAGTTTAACATCATAGCTTATTTCTGAGTTTATTTTTTGTTTGCCTGTGTGTTTCTGTTGTCATTTTCGTTGGCATTTTTGTTGATTTTGTAAAATTTTGTTGCTTTTTTTCTTTGGCTCAGGATCTTTGATGATGGAGGCTGGTGATAAATTTTTACTGTCTTGACTCCACTTGACCTAAAATTACATTTTCAGATAAATATTGATACTTTGTGCTATGGTGCACAAGAGGTGGCTACATCTTCTGCTCTACAATTCTCTTTCATTCCCTCCATCTCCTACAGATCATGTTCTCTCTTTCTTTCTGGTTTATTTCTTAGTTTACACCATTTGTTTAAATGTGGTTAGAAGAAGACAAATGTTTATTTAGCATTTCAGCTTTTGTCAGAATTTTTTACCGAGTTTTGGCAGCTTTTACCTCAGAACAAATCCATCCTGTTCCTCCTCACCTTCAGGTCTGAAAATCTGCATTTCTATCACTGTTAGGTTCTGCTGTGCTGTGTGCAGGAATATTGGCAGGAGCAGAGAGATGGATTTGAGGTTGTCAGTGAATTTCAGAACCTTTCTTGGAAAGCCTTGAGGAAAGGGAGCTTCTCCTTAAATTTGCAGTTGCTGGTGAGTGCTTTAAAGTAGTTTTATTAATAACTGCAGGCTTTTTAATAAGGTGACAGCTGGTAGAACAATTTAATGGACAAGCTTGAAAGATTATTTCTTTTTCTTCTTCTTCTCTCAGAAACAAACTGTTCAAACTGCAAATAAACACTAGTGGGTACAGAATCACACATTGCTGAGATGGTAATGTAGGTTTGGTAATTTGCATATTCAATTAGGGATGGCTAAGTAGGCATTTTAACCATTGCAATTGCACTCAATTTTCCTCAGTGCTGCAGCCCTGGAATACCTTGGACAGCTCAGGATGCCACTTTCCACCCAAGGAGCAGTGTGAACACCAAGTGCCTCAGCTGGGACCTGCAACAGTTCCTAATTTCCAAAATTTCACCCCAGGCTGGACTGCAGTGGTATATTTACCCCTGAAGGAAATGGAAAACCAGTGATTTCAAAGATGGAGAAATCTGAGTGGAGTCTGTGTAGAGGTTCAGGCTCAATTTAATGGACTGACTGAAAAAACAAATCTCCACTGTGATAAAATAAAATAAAATAAATAAAGTGAAATAAAATTAGTGCCTCTTCAAAGGGGATGGCCTGCTCTGCTTCCTAATGAGAAAGTCCAGGAGAACCTACAAAGAGTTTAAAATCACATGCAATCAATGAACATGAGTCTTAATCCTCTTCCTCTCTGGGACACCAATTTAGCAAAGAATTTAAGCATGTGTTTATCTGCATTCCTGTGAGTAAAGCACTTGCAGCACTGGAGTTGACAGAATTGATGGGTTATTTATAAATCTAGGCATGAGTCCTGCTAAAAAAGAATTGGATACCCTTCCTGAGGCTCTGGATATCCAGAGCTGAGGTTCTGTGCAGCAAACAGGACCTGGTGACGAGCAAAACTGGCTCAGTATGTACGGCTTTGAGATTAACAGCCAAATAATTTTGTTTTTGTTGGAACCCAGGGCACAGGGAATATTTCCCTGCCTGTCCTGAGAGCTCCTGAGAAGTCCTGATTCCCAAGAAAACACTGCTTTTAACCTTGGTCCATGGAGAAAGCTCCCAAAACTTTGGGATGAATTAGAATCTACAAGTGTGTGAAATAGATAGTAGTGTAGTTTATCACAGGGTGAAAAAATTAGAGTTTTGGGTTTTTAGTATGGAGGTAGATGGGAGGCAAGATGGAGGATTTTGGGTGCTGTCTCATCTCCTTGTTCTTCACCTGCTCCATTTTCTGCAGTGTTGGTGGCACAGGGTGATTGGTTGGAAACAGGCCCAGTGCAGATGTTGCACAGACAGACAAATAATTAGTTATTGGTAGAAAAGTAGAAATAAAGGATGTTTTGAGAGTTAATTGGACAAACAGCTTTGATAGACCTTGAATCTGTGTGTCTTGTGATCACTTTTTGGTGCCTCTTGCTTTGTACACTAAGTCTGGTGGAGACAGCGCGTAGAACTTCTGGTAAGATAAAAAATAAACTGCAGCCTGGAGACTGAAAAAGTCTCATTTGTCTCTCAATCCTGGCACAGAAATTTATTAGGGGTCTCCCAACCAGGGGGCCCCAAGAAGAAACCACCAGTTTTCTTCAAACTGGTGTGAAAAACAGGAACAGTGATCGAGGAGAGAAAGGAGATGGTGTGATCCACCTGGGTTCAGTGCTGTTGGCAGACTCCTGTGCTCCATGAGCTCAGAGGGAGCTGGTGACTGTGGACTTGGCCTTCAACAGCACATGCAAAAAAAGCAGTGAAATGCCCCTCCCAGGTGTAAAATCCTGGGATTTTTACACCAAATATCCCATATAGCCAAGATCCATGGTGACTGGGTGGCCTGACAGCAGGAACAGAGGGACAAGCAGACATTGTCCTGCTTGGAGGAAAAGAGGAAAGCCACTCTCCTGCCAGTAGGAGTCCTGGAGCCAGGCTGAGGGAAGCTGGCAGACTCAAGGTTCTCCTGGAAATCACCCTGCCCAATAACCACACCAGAAAGGGCATCTGCTGCCTCCATGCAAGGGGCCAGAGGGAAACTTGGCTTTTTGAAGTGCAGGATTTCCCCTGTGAGGCCACAGAATCACCTTACAAGGAAGTGCAGACTGTGCATTATCAATCCAGGATTCCTGAAGTGCCCTCTGAAGGATTTTGGAAGCACCTGACTCCCTGTATTTCCAGGATCATGTAAGTTTCTAATTTAGATATTCGGAATCACACATGGGGTGAGAAGCCTGAATTTTAGGTGCTGCAATGCTGCACTTAAGATGTCTAAAAAGAGAAATCTGAATATAGGTCTCAGTGTCTAATGTGTGGGTTAGGTACAAATCACTACCAGGTTCTAAATTACAGGGGGAAGATAATTTCAGGCTCCCATCATTTCAGACTAATTAGTGCACATTAAATTTCATCCTTGTCAACTGGGAAGAGCAGTGCAAAATCAGCCAGGCTGGGGTTTGTTTGAATCTCTTTTCTGCAAAGGATCACACAAGGCTTGGCTGTAGGGACTGGGCCAGAGTCTTTCCACCCCAAATAAATGAGGAAAGGATATAAAAGATATGAGACGAATGCAGCACTGGCTTAACCTGAACTTCCTGATGTCCAAACATCCTCTCTGACTTCTTAATTTGAATGACAATCATTTACATCTTGTTCTGTGCAAGGAGAAATCCTCAACTGATGTTCAGTGTCATTGCACAGCAGGGGAAAGTTGCAAATTTTTAATTGATATGCCCTAAGAGCCCATGAGGTTTGGTGACTTGGTGTCTCCCTTGACTTCAGGGGAGCTGGAGAAACATTTTGGTTTTTATGAAGATGCCAGCACATTTTAATCATTCAGTTTAACTGTACTCCCCTGTATATTTAATATATATATAGAGACATGTATATATATATATATATGTAAATATATATATATTTAAAGACTGTAGTTCCCCAGTGCATGTCCTTATCCCTTCAAGCAGCTACAGAGCTGCAAAGTCTGAAATAG
>WEZZ01026050.1:0-18751 GCA_013400585.1 Chloropsis cyanopogon | reverse complement strand
TATAGAGACATGTATATATATATATATATGTAAATATATATATATTTAAAGACTGTAGTTCCCCAGTGCATGTCCTTATCCCTTCAAGCAGCTACAGAGCTGCAAAGTCTGAAATAGAAGTGGGTTATTTTCTCCTTGCCTAGGGAACACTAGAGCTGGTTGTGACAAATTTGCTATCCCCAAAAAACACAAGTGTGCCCAAAAGGAGCAGGGAACAGCCTCTAAACTTGGACATTAGAATTCTTTTGTGTGTGGTTTTTTTTGATTCTCGCAGGAATAAAGGGCCCCACAAGTGTTCCTAACGTCAGTGAGCACCAGGAATCCATGAGAGATTTTGTCCAAGCCTCAGAAACTGCATCTGCATTTAACAACCTCAGGCACAAATGGACCAAGAAGGATCCTTGGAGTGTAGAAGGCACTGCAGAGGGATCTGGACAGGCTGGATGGAAGGACCAGGTCCTGCCCTTGGGTCACAACAACCCCGGGGAGCTCCAGGCTGGGCAGAGGGGCTGGAAAGCTGGAAAAGCCCTGGGAGTGCTGGTGCCAGGGGCTGGACACGAGCCCAGGGGTGCCCAGGGGGGCAAGAGGCACTGGCACCTGGGCTGGGTGAGGAATTGTGTGTCCAGCAGGAGCAGGGCAGGGATTGTCCCTCTGTGCTGGCTCTGAGAGGCCCCTCCAGGGCTGGGTCCAGTTCTGGCTCCTGCAGGAGAGCCCTGGAGGGGCTGGAGCGTGTCCAGGGCAGGGAATGGAGCTGGGAAGGGGCTGGAGCCCCAGGAGGGGCTGAGGGAGCTGGGAAGGGGCTGAGCCTGGAGCACAGGAGGCTCAGGGGGGACCTTGTGGCTCTGCACAGCTCCTGCCAGGAGGGGACAGCCGGGGGGGTCGGGCTCTGCTCCCAGGGCACAGGGACAGGAGGAGAGGGAACGGCCTCAGGCTGGGCCAGGGCAGGCTCAGCTGGGACAGCAGCAGGAAGTTCCCCATGGAAAGGGAGCTCAGGCCTTGGCAGGGGCTGCCCAGGGAGCTTTGGAGTGCCCAGCCCTGCAGGTGGCACCTGGAGGTGGCACTGAGTGCTCTGGGCTGGGGACAAGGTGACAACACAGCTGGCACTCCATGGGCTGGAAGGGCTTTTCCAGCCTCAGGGATCCTGGGGTTTTGTTTCTCAGCTGGGCTGACTGAGACCATCCCACAGAAGTTGTGCCAAGCACAGCAGGAGCTGCTGCATTCAGCACCAGCAGAGAAGTGGTTAAAGCTGAGCTGGAAGATGTGTCAGGCAGGGAACACACCTGGAAGTCTTTTGGGAACCCACACTGAACACAACTTTATCAAGGTCCAATTCTGGATTTGTCCCTTCACCTGTCTCCACAGAACAAGCTCAGCACAGCTCCTTTCACCCTGTCACAGATTTACACACATCTGTGTGCGGGATTCAGAGCCTCTTGATTTACTTTAGTGATCATTGCTTTGGTGGGGAGGACTGGGCAGTGAGCAAAGCAGCACAGACATTTGTACTTAAACAGCAGTTAATTGCAGACAAATCTGATTTTATGCACCTTGGCATCTCTAACTGAAAAAGAACAGACAAGAATTAGGACACAAGGGAAATCTGGGCTGGGGATTAACCATTACTAGCTCAGAAATGCACAAGGAGAAACAAGGGAGACTGCATAGAGGGGAATCCATTTGTGTGAGGAACATTAATTATTTGTCTCTATTAGAGATTTTTAGCATTCCTCCTCAGATTCTGATTTCTGGAGACTAAAGTGAAGAAGATGACAGGCTGAGATTCAAAAGCACAAAATTTGCTTTTGCATCTTCTGACTCCAAGATGCAGTTTCTTCAGCAGCCAGAGACAGGGACAGAGTCCTGCACTGAAAAAAAAAGAAAGATTCCCTTTCTCCTGGTATTTTATTTCATGCTGTCTTTGCAGGTGGCCTTGGTCCTGTCGCCATCCAATGCTTCTTCTGTAATGAATCACAATATCTCTGCCCTGGCACTAGAAATAATAATTTGAGGGAAGGAGAATTTATGCCTGAAAGTGCTTTGATTTTGGTTGGTTTTTTTTTTCCTGATTATATCTGCTCTCTAGTTAATAAAAATAACAGTAGGGATAATGGTGGTGATGATAATAATAACTTTTCCTCCAGACTGCACTTTGCTTTGAGCAGGACAGTGATTTTTAAGGTATTTTGTTGGTAGTCTCTGCTTTTCTTGAAAGCTGTAGGATGCAGCGTTGATGTGAAAATGTCATTGCATGTTACTAAGAGAAAACTGAATTATGGCAGTGACAATTAGGAGAGCCTAAAAATGTGTCTATTAAACTCTGTTTTACACTTCACATTTGGGTGAACAGCTCTCAAGGGTTCTGTCTGAGCAAAGTAATTAAATTTGTGTCTATCTTTAAGGTTACGCTTAAAGTTCTAAACTGAAAAGGAAGTATGTGCTCAACAGATTTGGTCGTTTGTACTTCACAACCAACTTTATCTGAACTATTTTCAAGCTGAAGTTTCATCCTTTCCTTTTTCCTTAGTGTATCTCTTTGTTTTATCAGCCTAGTCTGTTAAAGTCCCTAAACCACCACTGCCACAGTGTTCAGATGCTTTCCTTGGTTTCTTCTGACTGTTTTTTACAGTACTTTGGTAACAAATTGTTAAACACATTTTGAAGGTGTTTGTTCCTGTCTGCACATGATTGTGAATGAAAGGTGGAAGAAATGTGCCTTCATCTTTCTGGAGGAAATGCCACCAAATTGGAAGAGCAGAATTGTTACAGAAAGCTGAATGTGGTGATTTGAGGTGCAGGATTCAGGTGATTGATCACCTTTGAAGAAGGGACCAAGATTTTCTGGAGATGGACAGAATAGTTCCTCATGGAACTTGAGCAACCTGTTCTAGTTTAAGATGTCCCTGCCCATGGCAGGGGATTGGAGCTGGCTGATCTTTGAGGTCCCCTCCAACCCAAACCATTCTGGGATTCTGAGAGCCAATTTAGTGGTTTTATTTTTGAGTAGAAAAGGACCTCTCATTAGTACCACATCACTGCAGTGAACAGGCACATCAGCAGGCAATACTGTCTTTTAGCATTTTATAATACACTGGGAACTTCAGCTCTAAAGGAAGTTTAATGTGTGAATTGTACACGGTTCAAAATTAGGCTGCCAACAGAACCAATTATATCACTTCATTTTTCAATCAGGGCAGCATTTTTGTAGCACTTAATTAAAATATATTTATAACTTAATGGCCATGAGTATTTAATTCTCAGGATTTGCTTGTCTAGGAGCCAGTGAGGAGATAATTCTGTCTGGGTATTTGGATCTATCCTCCCTTCTTGATCATGTCCAGTTTACACAGAGGTGTGAGAATCCGCAGCACCAAGTATTTACTTCAATAAGACGTGAACAGAGATATAATTATTTCTCCTTCAGCCTATCACTGTCCTGATGATCCTTGCAATTGCTGCTTTGGGCCTAGTTTCCTCTTTTGGCTTTATGGTGGATCTCATGCCCCAGAGAGTGAGGGGACCTCCCTGAAGAACCACAAGTGTGTGGATCCTGTGGCCCCAAAACTCGTTTGCCCTGAAGGGGAAAAGAGGCTGCAATCAGTCTGTCACTCCACAGAGTGCAGGGGTGACACTGGAGAGGCTGTACAAGAACCTGAACAGCTGCTGAGGGCATTTCTTCCCCCTGTAACTCTCCCTAGGATCCTACAAAATAATTGACTTCTCATATGGACAGATTGCAAGCTGAACTCTGAAGTGTGCTCTCACTGCAATGTGAAGATTATTATTGAAGATTATTTCTGTGTTTCTTGGCCAAGAGCCTTTCAATAACCAGGTGCTTTGATGGATAATGGCTGGATGAACATATCACAAAGGACAGTTTTTGTAAAGTTTGCTGCAAAATGAAAGGAATGAGAGTTTTTGGTCTTCAGAGAATCACAGAATGTATCAGGCTGGAAGGGACCACAGAGGGTCACTGGTGCCACCTCCCTGCTTCAGCAGGGCCATCCCAGAGCACAGGGCACGGGGGTGTGTCCAGATAGTTCTGGAATATCCCCAGGAGGAGACCCCAGAGCCTCTCTGGGCTCTGCTCAGGGCTGGGCACTGCCCAGGGCAGAAGTTGTGCCTCCTGTGCAGGGGAATTGCTGGGCTCAGGCCCTGCCCGTGGCTCTGGGGCCATTGCTGGGCCTGGAGCAGAGCCTGGGCCTGGGATGGCCCTGCTGGGCACAGGGACAGCCAGGGACGGACAGGGACAGCGAGGGACAGCCAGGGACAGCTGGGGACGGACAGGGACAGCCAGGGATGGACAGGGGCACCCAGGGCTGAGGCCCCTCTCCCTGGGGCTCCTCTCCAGGCTGAGCAGCCCCTGCTCCCTCAGCCTTGCTTATCTGCAGTATTAATAAACCCATTAGGTTCTAAATCAAGTGTGTAACAATCAAGCTTCAAAGTTACAATTAAATGATCATTTTATCTGTCTTTTCTGTTGCATGATCCATGAAAGCTTCTATTTGATAAACAGTGCAGCTGTTAATAATGTGAGGAATACAAATAGGAGCAAGAAGAATGACAGGCCAATATCTGCCTGCATGCTAACGAGCACAGGCTGTGCTAATGGGGGGACTTGGGAGAGGCTGAGAGGGAAAGGAAACCTTTCTCATGCCAATATCTAAAGTTTAAAACTTGCAGAGATGTAAAGGCAGCCCTTGCTGGCTGTGCCAAAAGTCTGAGGAGGATCGCGTGCGAGCAGGAGACTTCCTGTCATAGCTGATTCCTGTCTGCTCCTCCTGGCCCAGAGTCTATCCTGCACGTTATAAATCAGCATCTGGGAATTGAGGGCCTGTGTCTTCAAAAACATATTGGACAGAGCTGGGTAGAAGCAAATAGAAAGCCAAAATCTGCTCTGATGCAGAGGTATAAATGTGCAATTGTCTAAAATGATGGGGGGGGATAGAATGGCTGCAGGTTTACACCAGGGAAATTGGGAACATAACATGTCCCAGAGGTGTTTGGATTACTGGCTCACACTTTTTCATGGGTGGGGAAGGGTACACAGCAGGGAGGCCTGGGTGACAGCCAAAGGAACACAAGCAGCATTGCTTGAGCTGTTTGCAGGCTGTATCTAGATTTTTATGTGCTTTTCTGGAAACATTTCCACCTGGGATAAACCCTCAAAGTAATTGTGCTCTCCTAGATGGCCAGACAACAACAATGACCAGACTCTAATTTAATGAAAAAGCTTTTTGATGGGGAAAGGAAAGGGTAAATGCTGAATTTCAGTGTTTCAGTACCCTGGAACAATCTGGACTTTCATTTTGGGTCATGTCTCATAGTTTAGAAAATCCCTTCTGGATTCTTGGGGTGGGATTGTTTTGTTCAAGACTTTAGATCCCAATGGATTTTTAAAGTTCTGTAAAAGAAGTAAATGTAGCCACTGGGATCTGTAGCAGCAATATTACCCTATATCCTCAGAAAATAAAGGGGATTAGCTCCAGAGGAGAAGGAGAGGTCCTAGGCTCAGAAGTCCAGACAGGGAGTTCACATCCCAACATCAGTCTAGGCAGTTACACCACCAAGGAATCAAAGCAGCTACAGCTCTTTTGGCTGATTGACAGTGCTCTAAAATTAGGCTGTGCCCCCAGTCATTAGGAGCTATTTAAAAGTCAGACTTGCTGGGTGTTCCTTACCTGGGCGCCTCTGCTAAATTTGACACAGCTGTTCCTTCAGCTGTTTGTTTTGGTTTGGTTTTTGTTTTGTTTTTGGGGTTTTTTGGCTTTTTTGGGGTTTGGTTTTTTTTTTTTGTTTTTTGGGTTTTTTTGTTGGTTTTTTTTTGTTTGTTTGGTTTTTTGTTTTTGTTTTTGGGTTTTTTTTGTTAGTCTTATAACAATAATAATGTTCTAATGAGAAATCTAAAAGTTGTTTCATCGGCAGCAGTTGCCCAAGAGCCAGGAGCTGGTTGGTTGTCAGGGCAACACCAAGAAAACCCAGAGCAGTACCCAAGGAAAGGCTTCTGCTGACTCTCCCTTTGCTTCTTTTTGTTGGGGAGTGGATACTCAGGTTCATTTTCAGGGGTTATTTAAAATATCTCACCGATCTAACTGTCTAAAAATCTGGAAATAGACATTAAAATGACTGGTTTTGTAGTACTTCCCTCCCCTTCACTGGATAAATACCACAGAATCAGGGAATGGTTTGGGTTGGAAGGGACCTCGAAGATCATTCTGTGTCACCCCTGCCATGGCAGGGACACCTTCCACTGTCCCAGGCTGCTCCAAGCCCCAGTGTCCAACCTGGCCTTGGACCCTTCCAGGGATGGGGATCCACAGCTTCTCTGAGTGGTATGAATGTAAAACTGAATTATTTATTGTTTTCACTCTCTATCTCATTTTTAACAGCAAGGAGACTTTTGCAAGCCCTCCTCTGGAGATCATTTCTTTCAAGGTCTCCTAAAGCTGAGCAGATGGTCATCCCTGGTGCCAGACACCACAGCATCCCAGTGCTGCTGCTGCTGGGAGCCAGAGGGGACATCAGGGCTGTTGGTCCTGCCTGTTGTGAGCAGAGGAAAAGGAGCATGAAGAGGAGAAGGAGGAGGAAGATCTCCAGGGCAGAGGAATGCTGGCTGCCATCTCTGGAAGTGTGCAAGAAGTGTCTGGATGTGGCCTAGGGGATCTGGTTTGGGGTGATGATGGTGGTGCTGGGGTGACAGTGGCACTGGATGATCCTGAAGGGCTCTTCCATCCCTGATGATTCTGGGATTCTTGAGGACTCTGTAAATGAAAGATTACAACAGAAATGCTATTGATGGTGGGGATGGAAACATGAGGCTGTGGTGTGGTGATGTGGATGGGAATGGGGATGCTGTGCTCTCAAACATGAATTGTATTAAAGGTTTATGTCTCAGTCCAGGGGATATTTACCTGTTGACTTTGCTCAGTTTCTGTAGTCTGTGACTTCCAGGTTTACAATATTTTATATTTCGATATGCCAATACAAGCAAGACATCATGGTTAATATTGCACTGCATCCATTCCTTTGATTTCTGAGGGGCAGCAAGATTCCCAGAAACAGCAACCAGTCAGCTTCCCAGTTATCCATCAGAAACACAGGAGATACTGGGTTTTAACCCCCACAGCTGGAGCTCTGAGCCCAGGGCAGCTGTAGCTGGGGTGGTGATGCCTGACTGCTCCCAGGGCAGAACTTCTGTGTCATGAGGTAAATGTTCCCCAGTTCCTCCTCCTGGAGGATGGGACATTCCCCTGTGGTGAGACTCCTCCAGTTCCCCTCTCCACCTGATTTCAGTTTCAACCTCAGTTCTCCCTCTCTGTTTTACTCTGACCTCTGTTTTAGGGGGATTTAATCACATTTAATTTAATACCCACCTTAGCACTTCTGAGTGGGCATCCAGCAAGACAGGAGACCAATATTTCCTCTCCCGCTCTGGAAAGAAGAGATCTGAGGAGAGAACACACACAGAGGAGGAAGCTGTTATTAAAAGTGATATGCAAAGTATTTTTGAAAGATTTGGCTTTTTCTGTCACCTCACCTTGTTTAAGAAATGTCTGGGAATGTTTCTGAATTACATTTTGTCCTCTCTTCCCTGGCTCTCTTTGAGAGCAGCGTGAGTGGGAGTGTCGAACGGATTTGATCTCACTTTAGAGGGAGAGTGTTACATCTTCAAAGAGGGCTGTTTTTCTTCAGAAAGGTTAATCAGTCACTGAAGCTAAAGTAGTGCCACTGAACACCAAACTGTAAAGACTGACTGTAATTTCCATGAGGTGTATTAATAGATGTGGTGAAAGAAATTGTAGCCACATTGTGATTTTGGTGCTAATATTTGTTCTGCGACACGTCCAGAGAGCTGGGTGAAATGGAGCTGAGAAGAAAGATGGAGAGACAATTTAAAAGGGGTGGAGGGACAGCACAAGGGGGAACGGCTCCAAGCTGACAGAGAACAGGGTTAGGTGGGGTATTGGAAAGGAATTGTTCCCTGGCAGGGTGGGCAGGCCATGGCACAGCTGGGGCTGCCCCAATGTCCCTGGCCCTGCCCAAGGCCAGGTTGGACACTGGGGCTTGGAGCAGCCTGGGACAGTGGAAGGTGTCCCTGCCATGGCAGAAGGTGACATGGGATGATCTTCAAGGTTCCTTCCAACCCAAACCACTCTGTGACCTCCTGATTCCATGATCCCACAATTCCATGATTCTTGTCATCTCTAAGCATAGTTTTACCTGGAGGTGTGAAGTGCCATTAAAACAAGGGTTGTCAATAACTCAAAGATTATTTTTGCACCAAGGCTTTTGAAACAGCTCCATGCCAAGCAACATCAACACCTCTTGCAATTTGGCTTCTTTTCTGATGTCCTCATAGCCAGATTCTTCAGTTGTGCCTTTGTAGATTTAAGTGCACATGATGGAAAGGATTCTTATCTAGTGCTTTTCCAAGTCCTCTCCTGGTGAGAACAAAATCAGAAATCTATGACATTATCCTACGTAGTTTATAAATGCTAGAAATTACTCCAGTGACCTCCCAATCTAGGTTTGATTATTTGGGTTTTTCTGTTTCTGCCCATGACTCATGAGTGCTTGCTGGGAGGTGGGAATGAGTGCATTATTCTCCAAAATTTATTTGTCTGAAAGAACTTGCTGAGATGAATCACTTGGCTTGACTCCGTCCTCCGCTTCTTTGTGTGACTTCAGCAGCTCCAAGGCACAGACATCCTGGTCAGGGTGACCATTGGTGTTAGAAAGTCCATTTTAGGGGAATTAGGTGCTGTTTTTCATAGCCCTGCCACAGTTCTGTGCTGCACCCAATTCTAATTCACAGCATGTAAATCACTTTCCCTCCTGAGCTGAGTGTGTGCTGATGGCTTCTCCACCAGAGAAGAAATGGCCAATTATTTACTATCAAACTTAATGGCTTGCCTGAATAAAACATGTGTTAGGAATTCTCTGTCCCAACGTTAGCAAGAACCTGTCACCAAAGGCATTGTTTTCTCCAGGGCTGCCTGTCACAAAAAGCAGAATACGGCGGCGTGCTCAGTCTCCGTGACTCAGCTGTCAAAGTTTTATCTCCTGTGCACACAAGAAATATTATTTGTGTAATGAAGCTAACAAGCACGTATCAGAAAGGTTGTATTTCTCCCAGAGATAAAGCAAAACAGTAGTTACAACCCTCACCATGGCAGTTCTGTAAAATTCCAGGCACAGAGGAAATGTTTCTTCTGTGGGAACACATTGTAAAGCAGAGGAAATGCCAACTGTGCTGGTTGTTTCCAGGCCCTGAAGCCAGGTCCAGCTGTACAGGAGCTGTGTAAAAAAACAGTTTACAGACCAAGGAAATGGACCTGGAGGTATTTCCAAGCTGGAATAAGAAATGTCCATGCTGCAGCAATGAATAAAATGCTGCAGCTGTTAATCTTCATCAGTGGAGTGTGTGACTCTCCCTGGCCCTGTTGCAGATGGAACATCTTTATCCTAACAAAAGCCCAGAGACAGCAGGAATGTGCCATGACTCTTTGATGGGAATACATGGCCATATCCACAATCTCCACTCCCATTGTCATTCCTGATCAATAACTGAAAAACTCCACTACTGAAGTCATAATGACATTTTATCCCAGGCAATTAAAATTTGTGTTGACCCTAATTTTATTTTATTTTCCATCCCACTTGGGTTTTTTTTCTATTTAAGAAGTGTTCCATCAGTGGATGCCCATGTCTTTAGGAGCAAATAACTTTGCATTTTAAATACTTTCTGGTTTAATTGTGTTCATCATCAAAAGCAGCACACGTAGGTACCTGGGTTTACAGCTACCCTCAGTGTTTGTTCTGTGCAGCAGTGCACAGCTTGGAACAAATGAGATAAGAGATAAGGGACCAAGTGGCATTAGATTGTACAGATAATGCCAGTGGAGTGACCTGGGTGTCCCTGCCCATGGCAGGGGGATTGGAAATAAATGATCTTTAAAGTCCCTTCCAACCCAAATCATTCTGTGATTCCACAATTCTATTCAAGCACAAGAAAAAACACTGCTACACAGAAATTGTGAGAAAAGACTGCTCACTTTTAAAATTTTAAAGGTTTATTAAACATTAACAAAAAAAAAAAAAAAAAACCAAAAAACAAAACAAAAAAAACCCCAAAAACCCCCAAACAAACAAAAAAATCCACCAAAAACAAAACCAAAAGGACTAAAAAAGGAAAAATTGCAGCTCTGGGAGCCCCTGTGACTATCAGCCACGTGTTCCTCTTCTGCTCTGCCTTTTATACTTCTGGCTCCTCCTAAAGTCCTGTCAGTTGACTCCTTCCTTGCTGTCCAGGGGTGCAAATCACTTTCCTACACCTTGATTGGAGGTCAGGTGTTACCACAGGAACAACCCAACCCTCCCCAAATGCCCCAACTACCAAGGCCATCCCATGATAACAATGCAAGGGGGAGGACATATTGCAGTAATAAAACTCTACATCTACAGAACTTCTCATAACATACATATAATGTTCACCCCTTAATTATGAGAGCCAACAATCTCATTACTCATCCATAACAAAATTAAAATCAGGGTGTGATTTTAAATTTCACATCCTAGGTCACAAAAAGTCTTAAAATACAATGGTTTTGTGAGAAAACAGGTCCAGTTCCTCATGGTTTGGAACTTATATTTTGATATATTGATATTTTTAATGGGCAAGTGTTCCCCAGAAGCTTGATTATCTGTCTTGTAAGAGTGCAGCAGGTCTGGGGATACAAATAATCACATTTGAGAAACTTTAAATTTCCTCGTATCAGTACATTTTGCTTTTCTAGTTCCTTGAAGAAGACCTGGGATTAAAAATATGTGGGGCAGCCAGAATTTCCTTCCTCTCCCAGTGTTGTTCAGGCTCCGTGCTCACTTCTTTTGAAATCAACCAGCTGTGGTTTTGTTGTAAAGCAGAATCCCATTAAGGAAAACTAATTGGTTCACCTTTTAATCAGGATTCCTGGAAGATTATTGTTTATCAGTTCACTACCAGGAATAGTTCTGACTTCTTAATAAATCTACAAATTGGATATGAGGTGGGGAGATGTTTTTTACTTTTTCTAGTCGTGAATCAGAACAGCTTCTGCCTACTTCTTGTGGGAAAATAATGCAATGATGTGGCCTCATTGTAGCCTTATCACTTTGGATTGTTCTGCTCATTTTAAATGACAGACAGATGACCTGTTAACACCTTCCACTGGTTCCATTCTAGTGATCAAAATTGCAGCAACCTTGCTCAGCATTTTCCATTAGGGAAGTGATTACAGAGGTTAATTCACTTACAGCCTGCAGCGCCATTCCTGCCTCTTTAAAAGTAAAAAATTAATGCAGTCATAACCTCAGAAGAATCAAATATGATCATGAGTCTCCACTCCCACTCATTTCATAAGCCTGTCTCTTCAAAATATTCTTTTACTCTCCATCAAAATGCTATTTATTGTCTCTCTCTCTCTCTGCAGACACAGTTATTAGACATTTCATATATAATGCCTCATACATTTTCCCACTCACAGGGGTTTAAGCTGGGGGAGGGCTGAATAACAAGTAGAAATAGATGAAACTAATGGCATTAACACTATACTGGCATAATAAGAGCTGTTTTAAATGTCTTGAGATGTAAAACCATAAAATATCTTAATGTGAACTGAATAGAAACAGTCTTTATCTTTTAAAGCTGTTTTTATAAACTAAGAGACCTGTTATTTAGCAATTAGGCCCTACAGTAGTTTGCCATACCTGGTGATTTCTTGTATTTAACAACACTCAAATATTCTTTTTTTTTCCCCTTCAAGACAATTAAGTGAACTCCCAGGCTTCAGTTTTCTGCATGTGCCTAAATAAAGAATATTTGGTACTTTGCTTAGCCTGAATTTTGGGTTGTTCACTACCTCTGAAAAGTGGGACATTCTGCCTTGAATATTTAAATATTGATGTCAGAATTGTGCAGGTTGGAGTATTTCAGGTTTTGGAAGTGGTGTTTTTTTTTGTCAAATGTGTGAAAAACTGAGACATTTTCAGGCATGCAGTGCTTTCAGCAATCACACGTGTTCGTCAGCCTACGTATCTCCGGTCCGGAAAGGGAGCTGGGGATAGAAAGGAGGTAAAAGGGAGGACACCATGAACAAGATGCACTCCTCCTTCCAAAATATCCCAGAGGAAGGGAATTCTCACATCTAGCCCAGAGCACATCCGGTGGAGAAGGTGAACCCTGGTTATTCTGCATGCCACAGGACACACTTTCTCTTTTCTTCCCCAAAATACTTGAAGAAACCTGGGTTTACTCTGCTGCACATTGAGACCTGAACGTGGTCAAAGGAAACGTGGTCACGTTTCTCAAAGGAAAATTAAATATTTCCATGCCCAGCTATGGGTAGCAGGATATTGCTGCACTCTCAGTTTTTCCTGGAGCATGAAAACAAAATCAGACTGGTAAGAGGGATTAGTTTTGGAAGTCGGTTGTCTTTTGTAAAGCGAGAGAGATTATTTCAGGGAACAATTCCAAGTCAAACCCTGACTTAATCACTCTGGATCACTGGAGAGAAGCCTGTCTTTCTCCAGGAATTCCAGGCTAGCCTGAGAACTCCAGGCAGCAATGCTGGGTGCCTGTATTTAAGCACAATGAACACTCCCCTGCTGTCAATAACCTGTTGTTATTTCCCAGCACACTAAAAGTGGGCATTTTCAGCTTCCCAGCAACATCAGCTGCTGCAGAGAAATCTGCAACATACATCCCACCAGTTTTGAGACAGAACTTCATGTAGTGAGGACCTCTCCTTCTAAAAGGATAGGAGCATATGGCCCAGCACACCAGATCGAAGCTATATAAACTTATATAAGCTTCTGCTGCTGCTGAACACCACACAGGCTCAGTCTAACTAAGGAACAGCACTCAATTCAGAAAGAATTTGCCTGGATACCTAACTGGCACTGATTTTCTCAGAAACTGTGAGGATTGAGGTTAGTGAGGACTCCCATTTGTCAGGAGTTTAGCATGTCTTTTAGTGAAACAATTATCCTCTTTGCTTAGAACCTCCCAAGCAAACCAATCTGAACTCCTGGAGGTGCCGTTTTTTCTGAATTTGGCAGCAGCAGTTCCTAAATTGTTATGAATAGGTAAGGAGGGAATGATTAATCTGTGAATTAAATTGGACATCAATCCCCATCTCTTAGGCAGGAATTGTTTGTTGGTTTGGGTTGGTTTTTTTTTAATTAAATTGAATTGAAAATGATCATGAATCACAGAATCCCAGAATGGTTTGAGTTGGAAGGGACCTCAAAGCCCTTCAATACCCTTGCCATGGGCAGGGACACCTTCCACTGTCCCAGGCTGCTCCAGCCCCAGTGTCCAACCTGGCCTTGGGCACTGCCAGGGATCCAGGGGCAGCCCCAGCTGCTCTGGGCACCCTGTGCCAGGGCCTGCCCACCCTGCCAGTAAATATAGCAACACCCTACAATGTATTTGATATTCCTGACCAAAATGGGCATCCATTTTCTGACTCAGCTTTGTCTTTTCGTGCTGATTCTGCCTTTTTTTTTGCATTTTTGGTCTCGAATAAAAAGCTAAGCCAAACCAGGATTTGAATTTACAGACTGCATGCCAAATAATCAAGCAGTACTGGGGTGTGCCCTTGATCACATAGCTGGAGGTGACCTCGCCTCTTGCAAACCTGTAGGAACATCTGGAGAAACATCTGGAGAAGCAGGAATAGAGAAATGCATCCACCTATCCCCTGGAGGGGCTGAGGGAGCTGGGAAGGGGCTGAGCCTGGAGCAAAGGAGGCTCAGGGGGGACCTTGTGGCTCTGCACAGCTCCTGCCAGGAGGGGACAGCCGGGGGGGTCGAGCTCTGCTGCCGTGTCCCAAGGGAAAGGAGGAGAGGAAATGGCCTCAAATGGCACCAGGGGAGGCTCAGATTAGATATGAGAGTGGTCAGGCATCGGAATAAGTCAACCAGGGAGGTTTGGAGTCACTGTCTGTGGGAGTGTTCAGGAGGAGTCTGGATGTGGCCCCTGGAGACAGGGTTTGGGGTGATGCTGGAGCTGCTGGGGTGGCACTGGATGATCCTGAAGGGCTCTTCCAACCCTGATGATTCTGTGTTTCCATGACTGATACTTTACTGACATTTGCCCACTCTCTGGTTCATTTCTCAGCTTGTTTTCCATGAATTTGTTTCAGGAGCCTCCAGCGTTTGAGACCCTGACAGAGAAGATGGTGCCAGAGTAGCCTGACATGGGGACACTGCTGCCTGTCCCTTTTCCTCTTGCACTGGCCATGCTTTTCTGGGTGTACCTAAACCTGCTTTGTGAAGATCCCGCCCCTACAGCAGCATTTCCTTACTTGTGTCACCACATGCAGAGGGTGCAGCTGCTTTCTGGGCAGGTTCAGCCTGCAGAGAATGCAGTGGCTCTGTGGAACTGGGCAGCCTGTGCTCTCTGCTGTGTTTATGTACAGGACACTGGTTTTCCCTGCCAGCAATATCATCCCAGTGTCCTCACACTGCTGGGCACACACAGAGTCAGCTGAATTTCCTTCTGAGGGCAGAGCCCATCTGCAGGAGTGGTTGTGCTGTTTTGGAGAACACAGAGGTTATTTTTTCTGATAAATGTCCTTATCAATTGAACCCATCCCAGATGTGTCCACTGGAGCTCTGAGGCAGTGCTGGTACTCTGTTTTCAGTAAGATCATGCCTTTACTTCCTCTGTGTCCACAGCGTCCTTCCCATGGTTTCTGATGAGAATTTGATTGACAATTCAAAATTTCATCTACATTGCACACTTGGGCTGCAAACCTTAGCCCAGCAAACCTCCCAACCTGCTCTTACACCCAAATCATGGGGGAAGATACATGCCCAAGGACCAGCCAAGCCAAGACTTGCCCAGCTGCAGCTGCTGAGCTGTTCCCTGCAGGAGAAGGAAGATTCCAGCATAGATTTAGTCACCAACCCGTATATGATTTGTAATCTTGTCCCAAACCCTTTTTTTCTGCTGGCAATTCTGGAAATTGTAGCTGTAAGACAACTGGCAAAGCTCAGGCTTCACTTGAAACTGTCATCTGATAATTTATTACTTCTGTTGGGATGCAGCTGCTGTGTGACCATTCCTGGGTTGTAAGAACCACAGTTGGAGGTAGTTCAGCAGCTTCTGGTGCACTTGACTTTGCATAAGTGGAACTGTTCCTCCCACTTCTCTGCTGCTGCAGCCGATCTTCATGTCCCCAGTGCCCAAATATCTTTTGTCATTCTGTCCTTTTGTCCCTCTGCCTGGTGCCCAGGCTGCACATTGAGGGGGAGAGAGGTTCACTCAAAAGATGATGAGGTAATCTTGTTCCCCTGCAGAGAGGTTCAGCTCTGAACAAATAAGACAAAATAGCAAGGGTGTAGAGATGGTCAGCAAACACAGTCCAGAATCAAGGGCAGGGATAACATCTGACAGCTTTTTGGCCAGGGGTGTAGTGCCAGGTGCTGATCTGTGATCTTTTGGGAATAGTCTCCATCTCTGACCCTGTGGAGCTGCCAGTTCTTAGGGGAGGGGCTGCTGCTTCTTGCAGGTCCCAGTCGAGGAGGGGACCCTGCTCGGCCAGCCACCCCCAGCAGAAGGGGAACCCATGAGCTGTGTGCAGGACCTGCATTTAAAAAAAACTCCTTGGAAGCACCAGAACCCTGGCTTCAGGTGTGTGCCACATTCTCCTGTGTGTATGGATGCATCCCCTCTGGTGTCCCCTCTGAGGTCCCCTCCACCCTTCAGCCTCTGTGACCTTTCAAGTGCAGCCCAGTCCATGCACAGCAAGGAGGGCTGAGTGCTGGGGCTGCTGCCACTGCTCTCTCCTCTCTTTCAAGCCCAGCTGGATCCCTTTGCTCTCCCTTCCTCCCTGCACATCACATCCTAACATTTGCCCTGAAATTACAGAGCTGCTCAGAAGACATAGTGATGAGAGCAGCAGAGAAGTCCACGCTGCTTTGTGAATTTGTTTTCCCTGAGTGCCAGAGGACTGTAAAGCAGCACCAGGTACAGGCTGCAGACTGATTTCCTTTGGAGCACTGTGCCTGTGTATCAGAGAAATCCTACTTTGAACCTGGATATTAGGGCTGTGAATGTGGCTGCTTCCTACTAATTCCCCACCTCCCTGCAGCACTGTGCCTTGTCACAGTGGGACATGGCATTAATCACTGCTGTACTTCACCTGGAGCCTCATTTAATAGGGTTTTGTTGAATAAGTCAGAAAGCAAAACTCAGGTAGCTTTCCAATTACAAAGTGCCTCAGTGATGTGCATCCCAGCTTAGCCAGTGTGCTCTTTTCCTCCTTTCTGAACTCTTTTTTTTTTTTTAGCAGGCATTTGGGTTTTTCTAGGCACTTAATTGCCTTCATCGAGAGAGATGTTAATTGTCGGTAATCATTGCTTGTCCACATGAATGAGCAAGGAGAACCACACTACCTTGCTGAGGAGCCCACGGGCTTGGCAGAAAAGCTCTGGGAATCACTGAGGGAAGAAAAGCTGATGTTGCTGCACTATTTGGTTTGCTTCCATCCCCTTATTTGTCTGAAATGTTTACTGAGCACAGCCATGCTTGTCTTGGAGGCTGGAACCAGTTCATTTTCCTCTTTTAACTCTCTTTCTTGCAATTCTCTGCTCTGGCCTCAGGAATTGCTACACCAAGAAAGCAAAGTGGTGTTCACAGGTTCCATCAAGATCAGATTTTGTGTGGTTTTTGGAGGTTTTTTTCAGGATGATTCTGCCCTGCTCAGGTGAGGCTCCACCTGCAGAGCTGCCCCAGCCCTGGGAATTCCCAGCACAGGGAGGAGCTGGAGCTGCTGCAGAGAGCCCAGAGGAGGCCCCAGGATGAGCAGAGGGCTGGAGCAGCTCTGCTGGCAGGAAAGGCTGGCACAGCTGGGATTGTTCACCTGCACAGGAGAAGCTTTGGGCTGAGCTCAGGGTGGCCTTGCAGGGCCTGGAGGAGCCCCAGGGAACATGGAGAGAGACAATTCCCAAGGGCTGCAGGGACAGCACACAGGGAATGGCTTCCCACTGCCAGAGGGCAGGGCTGGATGGGATATTGGGAATTAGGAATTGTTCCCTGGCAGGGTGGGCGGGCCCTGGCATAGGGTGCCCAGAGCAGCTGTGGCTGCCCCTGGATCCCTGGCAGTGCCCAAGGCCAGGTTGGACACTGGGGCTTGGAGCAGCCTGGGACAGTGGAAGGTGTCCCTGCCATGGCAGGGGTGGGATGAGATGATCTTCAAGGTTCCTTCCAACCCAAACATTCCATGATTCTGTGACACTGTCACAGTACAGGTGACACCAGTTTCACTGATCACAACAGACTAGAGCTTTTGTTTGCAGTGTTATTTGAAGGAAATCACAGCTTTTGTGTAGCAAACTCACTTCTCTGTGCAGAAATTCCTTCCATAGCAAAGAGTTACTGGTGGGAAACCAGACCTGAAACTTCCCAGATGCAGGAATACTTTGGGAATTCCAGAGCATTTGGGGTCACAGTCGCTGCTGCAGCCGAGGTCTGCTGGGGCTGGGCTTGCCAGGACGCCAATTAGGAAGGATTTTTGTCTGGTTGCAGCAGCCTGGGGATTGCTTTAACTTGAGCTCAGCTGGCTCTGCTTCCCCAGGGAGAGCATTCCCACTCTGGATGGTGCCAGCACACGTGTGCTGCCCATCCCCCTTCTCACCTGGCTGTTCACAGCTGGCTGCAGGGGCTTGAGGAGGCTCAGAGAGGGTGAGGGAATGGGTTTGCTAGAACAAGGAATTTTCTGGCTCTTTTTGCCACAGCGAATCAGACTGATCTCTGAAGTGTGTCCTGGTTTTACCAAATCCTCCAAAATTGTTAGGATAAACTCCTCCAAAATTGTCTTTTAGGTGTTAATGAGACAGGCCTGACTTAATTCTTGGCCAGGGTTTGTGTCTGGCCTCCACACAGACGTAGACACAAGACTTTTTAATTTATCCATTTATAGCAAACAAGGAAATTATTGCTTCTACTTCTAAAAAACTGTGATGGTTTTGCAGAGCCTGGGTTTTGACAGTGGGGGTCCCACAGAGGTGGCTGCTGTGAGAAGCTGCTGGCCAAGGCTGCGCCAATGAGAGTGGTGGGGAAGTCCTCTATTATAATGTATTGAAGAAGAAAATCAAACCAAAGTGGGAGAAGCACAGTTTTTTCCTAGCCAGAGAAGAGGAGAAGGTGAGAACATGTAAGTGAAACAACATGGGGACAACAGGCTCAGTGGATAAGGAGGGGCAGGAGGTGCTCCAGATGCTGAAGCCGAGATTCCTCTGCAGGACATGGTCATCACCATGGTGCAGCAGCTGTGCCCCTGCAGCATCTGGGAATCCAAAGGGGATGCAGAGATCCACCCAAAGCCCGTGGGGATCTAAAGCTGCTGGGGCTGAGCACTCGCTGCTCCCAGGGCACTCCCTGGGGCTGAAGTGGAAAATCCATCAATGGCTCAGACAATGGAGAAAGGAAATCTGGAGACCCTGCTTTTGTGCATCATTAATTTTATTGAAAAATAGAAATTATTTGCTAATTTTACTTATTTTCTAGATTGTATATTCATATATGGAATTCTAAATCATTCTTCTTTTTCTTCTTAATCTCATTATTCTGCTTCTTTTCTTCTATATATTTTCACACCCTACTTATTATTATTCCTCTACTTCTATGGAATCTAAAATTCTTATGCTTACTACTCTTCTAATAGAGATTCTAAAATTCCTATTATTATTCTTCTATGCATTCTAAAAT
>WEZZ01026049.1:16466-37025 GCA_013400585.1 Chloropsis cyanopogon | reverse complement strand
AGAGTCTTTATAAGCAGTTGAAACTTCAGATCATGCTCTACAGATGCAGGTGTGCTCAGTAGTTAAAATTATTTAATTTTTGAAAATTTTTTAAATTTACTGAGCTTCACATGTACTGGCTAGATGCCTGGACTAAGATTGTCATTTTTTGGCGCTTTGTAGTAGAGGGATAAGGAAAGATTTTTCTGACCTGTTCAAATATATACTTTAGAATGAGATGAATTGTGCTTTAGAAATATGTGATCTCAAATCAGTCGCCTAAACCCATGCTTAGAAAACTGAACAAAGGCATTTATTTCTCTCTATTAACAATAAAAATGATAGTCATCTGGACTCAAATCAAGGTAGCTGGTTCTAGGTATCTGCACTATGGATTTCTACACTCAATCAGAAAAGTCCTCATTTTTGCTGCTGTTACAGTCAGTAAAATGTGGAATACAGTTATCGAAATGTAGGCAGAGCAAGTCAATTTAGCAGCTCTGAGATATTCTATTTAACTTCCAACCAGGTCTCCTGTAACCTTGCTTTCACCTTTGGACATCTTGAAGAGCACAGGCATCTATCTCAAAGAGCATTAAGTGACTATATTTATGTAGCTGAATTTCACATGGTACAACCTGCAGAGAACACCTGGGGCTCAGTTCTGTTGTCCCACTTGGATGCCTCATAGTGCACATCATCTAGGGTGTTCTGTTCAGACTTCAGATGCCAGCCCAGGGGAGCATAAGCATCTCAAATTACTGTTCTATCTTCCAGCTCAGTTAGATGACTTAAAAACTCCAAGGCATTTCAGTCTTGTCTATCTACATGTGGATATTCCAACTGAGTCTTTCATTTCCCAGTCTTTGAACGATGTCTGTGACAGATAGGGTGAATCACTCTCCAAAGATGTGTGTCTCTCTCCATTGACTTCAGAAAGAGCCTGATTTTTGGGCCCAGCACTGTGAAGATATCACTGAATTGTCTGAACATAAGTATCTTGAATTGCTTGAGCTTCTGTAGTATATTCAAGCCCCTCTGCTAATCTAGATGTGTACTGGTCTCCTTGAGTCCTCTGCTGGTCCTATAATTTCAGATACCCTAGGATGTCTTAGATGGTGCTTTTCATCCATGCTTAGACAAGTCTCTCAAACGCTACAAATCTTCTAAATACATCAGATGCTTTAAACCCCCACATACCACAGCTTTTGGGGGATATTTAATTTTTTCCACATTTCTT
The DNA here is from genome assembly GCA_013400585.1 of Chloropsis cyanopogon. Taxonomy (NCBI): domain Eukaryota; kingdom Metazoa; phylum Chordata; class Aves; order Passeriformes; family Irenidae; genus Chloropsis; species Chloropsis cyanopogon. The sequence continues at coordinate 35,806 of WEZZ01026049.1, read as the reverse complement.
ATAATTAATTTTGATCTATTTCTTTTTTGTTAAGCCTTACTTGTTACAGCTGACAATAACACAGAGAAATCACTTTCCCTCCTTTTGCAATGGAATAGCTGGATTAATTGCATAAACTCAGGCAAGGATGAAGGAGCACTTTCTCAAATGGGTTCAGTGCCTGGTGATGTTAGCATAGGCTTCTTATGAGGGCTGCTTTGTGCAACATACCTGATAAAATATGCCCAAATGAATTAAGCTTATAAGTGGGGATATGAGCAGGACTAAAACAGAATTCGGTTCAGATATGCTGCATGTTTGTGTGGCATTGAGATGCAGAGGAAATATTTTCTAAATTTGGTTTCTTCTGCTGTCAAAGACAGATAAAAGCAGAATGGTTTGTCACTTTCTTTTGAGATTTTTGCAACTGTATGTTTGGACTTTGTGGTGACAGTTTAAAGTCAAGTGGTCTGACAGTGTTTCATGAATACAAACTCCAGAACAGACTTCTAAAAGCATTAATATAACATTGAACAGTCTTCTGAATCACACAAAAAGACTTGTTTCTTATATCTATAATAATCAAAATGGTCCTTAAGTGTTTGAAAATGCCAAAAAAATACTATAATTGCAATGTATTCATCTGAAGTAAACAACAGAAAATGATCAGTGTGTAGACAAGAAAACTGGTGTGCATGGATCCTCCTTACACCCTGTTAACAATGCAAGGGTTAGGAGTATCCAAATGAAGCTGGTCCTCCAAGCTCTGGCTACAGTTAATGAAGAGAGATACATCATTCAGGGAATGATTCAACACATGGAAAGCTGAAGTTCTAAATGGTGTTTCTGTGAGGCAGGATTGTAGCAGTTATATCCTTCTGGATAGAATTACCCAGGATGGTGTGAGATGCAGGCAGTGACCTTTACCAAGCGCTGCTAAGGGATTACAGCTCTGAAATAAGGCCTTCTGCTCTAATCCACATAAACTACCTTTCCTAGTTCCACTGAGATCAGCAGCCATCTCTGAATTGAGAGATGGTTGGTCCCAGCCCAGATGGAGACAACACATTCATCACTGCCATTTGAAGATGGATTTGTTACCAACACTCATCATTAACAGACCATAAATAGTAATTATTTTGAATGGGAGTAAGAACAAGAAATAGGAATTTAATTTAAACATTTTTAAAATTAACAGCAGCAATACTAAACTCCTTGGGTTTTTTTTCTGAAATAATGCATGAACAAGACTAGTTAAATCATGTGGAGATAAGTTCCCCTTTCAAAGTCTAGAAGCCATAAAGAATCATCTGCATTGGCAACTTTCATTAGTTTCAGCCTTTAAAGGCTGGCAGCATAGGACATATCTCTGCTTTATTCAGTGTGCTGCTCAGTATTTTGCAAGTTATTATTTTAAAAAGGATATTAATGTGTTCAGAAGTATTCTCCTTATGTCAATATGTAATGCATCTTAAACCTTCCTTTTTCATTACAAAAATGCTTGAACTGTTCTGACATCATCAGGCTAATCCAAGCTGAGGCGTGCTTCCAGCCCCTTCCTTTTTATGCTCTTCCTCCCATTTCAGCTCTTTGCAACCTTTAGATTTGAAAAAGCATGATTGAAACCTAAAGGCTTTGGTGACCTTTCACTTCACCTTGGCCAATTCTGCTTTAAGATCTAGGCCTCTGCTCCGAGCAATGCAGAAGGACTGGTTCTCTGAATCTAAAGTGAAAGGGTAAAATTAAGATCCCATCAAATATAGATTGAGTATTGCCTGTCAGATTTTTAGCCGGAGACGTTGAACTGCACTATGACCCTGCTGGGGTAGGATCTACAATGGAGGTAAGCATCTTCTCTGCTTTTCCTTTAGGATAACCAGGCTACAATATTTTCAGAAGTACGGAGAAGTAACAAATGTTGCTTTTTGCTGCAGGGTAATCCCATGTCTTGACTAGAAATGCCATGTTATTTTCCTATTGAGTTGCCATGAAAATTGACAGAATAGAGTACATAGAGTACAACAGAGACAGAAGTGATTGGAAAGACTTGGCACTGTGAAAAACTACTGTGACCATCACATGAATTTGATGAATGATGGTGTCAAGAAGATACCCAGGTCCTCATTTGCATTGGTAAATTTGGGTACTCTCTTTGGCAAGACAGACCAGTGCTCTGCAAGTGTGCAACAATTAGCTAAGGGCGTGTGACACAGCCTTTTTTAAATCAGAAACTCTTCAGTTTTGCTCACTGGTTTTACCTACAACGATTGCTGGGATGGTACTAACAGCTATAAATCTATAGATGTATAAATAGCAGGAACATTGAAGTCTGAAATGTGAATCCAATGATTGGTAGTAAATAAAATAATCTTATGTTAAAGTATTTTTTTTTCCGAAATGATTGAATAGGTAAAGCGAGATTAACGATCACTGAAGTTTTAGCTGATTAAAGTCAATTGTGGAGATGGATGGAAATAAAGCAGTGGTAATTTTATAATTAAGTAAAGAAGTGAAACAAATCGAGGTGCCTTTGCAAGGGTGTAAGTTAAAGAACTAGGTGATAAAAATGGCCTTAATACATAACCTTTTTTTTATAAAATAAAAAAATATAAAATATTGTTGTAGACCACTTTTGATGCATAATTTATACTCCAAAGTACCTGCAAAGGCTTGTGTGGTTTCTGGCCCCCAGGAAAGAGTTGGTTCTCTTCTAACAAGTCTAATACGTAAAAACTGAGCCATACTGCTCTCCTACAATGCAATTCTATACCATTTCCAGTGGAGAAAAAAAGCTTTACTGAATGCTGGAACAGCTGCTAAAGAAACTATAAAGAGTGATTATAAAACTATTAAATCAGGAGATGACCACCTTCTAGTATATAGCCAAGCCTTTTGTACTAGTCTGAAAATGGAAGGTGTTTTGCCTTACCAGCCTATCCAAACTTGTGCCAGCAGCAGTTGTAGGTCGCTCCTCTGGGTTATATGGTCTGAACCGGGTATTGAAGTTTTCAGGGACAGAACGGGAAGATCTCAGGGCAGGCGCTGGTTTAGGTTGGCCACATCCTTGGAAAACCTGAAAGAAAGACATTCTTGGTTATATGTTGGTTATATGAAAATAATAAAAAAAGGAAAACTGGCATATTGTAGCCTCTTTATTCTTTCTTTTGTATACTTGAAACAAGATTTGATTGACATCTCTATACTAGTGAATTGAGTGTTTGGCCTGCATTACAACTCAGGTTAATAATTTAACATTATTAATCACTTCTTGAAGGTATAGAAACATATAGGAACCTCAAAACCCCCTTGATTTAAGAAGATTATTATTATGAGAAATTAACATCTGAAAGCATCCCAATTGCTGTCTTTCCAGGAAGAAAAATACACAAAAGAATGTCCTTTTTGGCAGGACATAGTTGATAACTGTTTTCAGTTTTGTTAAAATGTGGTATTTACCCAGAATCACAGGTCATCCATAATCCCTACCTACAGCTCTTTCTGCCTTGCAATCTTATTTGTAGTCTTAGAGAAAAGGTCAATGATGAAATAGTCTTGTAACAGGATAACTTTCTTATTCCCTACCAATCTCTCCCTAGAAGAAGAGTGAAGCAGACTGAGTGGGTAACAGTGATAATTATTTTCTGCTACTGTGTTAGTTTTCTGGGTATAGAAAATAATGTTCGTGGTTATGAAATTTTTCATATACTTGCTTTTGGAAAAAAGTTTCAGTGTTGTGTATCTGGTAGGTACTAAAGGACACAGAGGACACTTTTGACTAGTGGATATCGAGCATATTTCCCAGAGGCATTTTCACACAAGCTGCACATCCGAAAAGAGGTAGAAAATCTACAGAGTTAAAATTTTCAAGTGCTCTCATGAAGTAGAATCCTGGTGTTTGCCTTCACAGCAACTTTTTCAGTTTTAGAATCCCCATTCTGGTTTTTTGACCATTGTATTTTGACTGTTTCAACATTTGGCCTCCATTCAAAAGAAAAAATTAAATATCAGAATTTCTCGTAAGATATATTATACAAAACCCTTATGCCATACACAGACTATTTGAATGAGCTTTGTGGGGGTGAAAACTATGCAAATGCTGTGTTTTGACTGTAGGACCAAATTACTCCTTTTTGTGTGGCTATACCGGTTTCTGTGGCCGGGTTTTGGTGGTGGGGGGACTACAGGGGTGGCTTCTGTGAGAAGCTGCCAGCAGCATCCCCCATGTCCGGCAGAGCCAATGGCAGCCGGCTCCAGGACAGACTCCGCTGGCCAAGGCTGGGCCAGTCAGAAATGACAGCAATGCCTCTGTGATAACATAGTTAAGAAGGGAAAATGATGAAATTGTGCAGATGAAATTATGGCCAGAGAAGAGTGGGGTGAGAACATGTGAGAGGAAGAACAACTCTGCAGACACCAAGGTCAGTGCAGAAGGAGGGGCAGGAGGGGCTGCAGGGGCCGGAGCTGAGATTCCCCTGCAGCCCATGGTGCAGCCCATGGGGAGGCAGCTGTGTCCCTGCAGCCCGTGGAGATCCATGGGGATACAGAGATCCACCCTCAGCGCAGGGAAGGCACCCACCCCAGCGCAGGTGGGTGCCTGAGAGGAGCTGTGACCCCATGGGAGGCCTGTGCTGGAGCAGGGTCCTGCAGACCTGTGGAGAGAGGAGCCCACTCTGGATGAGGTTTGCTGGTGGAACTTGTGGCCCTGTGAAGGGACCCACACTGGAGCAGGCTGTGCCTGAAGGACTGCACCCTGTGGAAGAGGGACCCAAGTCCACTGTGCAACTTCTGTATCTTTCAGGGTACATTAAGTTAACTTTCAGTTAGGTTTCCTGATGTTAATTTAGAGGCCCCAAATGATTCAAAATTTGCTGAAAGAAGCTGATTCATACTAAATATGTGTCCAATCATCAGGTCTGCTTTGGCTCAAAGTCCAGCAAGTCAGCTGTTGTATGGCCATTGGGATTTTTAATTTATGAGTGGAATACTGTTTGGTCTGGTTTGGGAATATCTGTTTTGAGAGTTTCAAGCCTCCCTAGTCCTGAGGACTACTGGACAATAAATTAATTTAATCAACCAAGAAAAATGATTTTAGCTTGTAAAGCTCTAAGCTTTTCATCAGGAAAGAATCTTATTTTTCCTCTGTGAAGAAAATTCAACTAAAATTAATATTAAAGACTTGTACACGATTGTGTAGGATATTGTACAATTTAAAGGATTAAATCTATATGTTAAGAGCATGAATTATACTTACAAAAATTTACTTAAGTTTCTTCTGACTTGAGATAAGTTATGCACTGAAAATATAATTGTTTATTTAGATATCTATAAAATCCCATTTACTCTATTAAGCAACTGGATATTTGCCTACAAAGCAAGAGGCAATTATCCAAAACATACAACTCGATTCTCAAGAGAAAGGAAAGTGAGGGAACATCTCCTTAAAAGTCCCAGTGTGTGATTGTTAAGCTACTTGTATGACCATGTGGTGCAACTGCAAGTCTACATAATTTATATTTCATCTTTCTTATGATGTACTGAAAAAAAACCCCAACAGAGACTTTGTGGCATTTATCTTCATACAAATAGTTGCAGCAAGTAGTTTTATACAAACAAATTTACATGCAGTCAGACAATAATAGAGATGGAAACCAGGCAGTAATATTTACATCACAGAAAAAGAAATAACTTGCTTTTTAAATGACCTAATGGAAATGCAGTAAGGATACAATATTCAGTGACTGAATTTTGAGTGCAAAAGAGACATTTTTTAGTTTGCATCCTGGTATTAAGTGACAGAACACAAAATGTAAAGATGATAACTGATATTAACAACTGCTTCCTAAGAAGAAGCACATGAAATACTTTTTTTACAATGTTACTCAGAGGTATTGAACAATCTGGAAAAAATATTCAGATGTTTCATTACATATGCTGTGTATTGGTAGCATAAACCCACTCTCTAAAACATTGTATTTTATATATAATTGGTGCAATCCATTTCATCTGACTTTAGAGAATAGATTCCATTTGAAATTAAGAAAGCTAAATTTAGTTGTCATCATGTATGTGTCTACATTTAAGCTATACATCTAAGATGGGGGAGATCAAAAGCTTCCTTCTGTTCCTCTCTCATCATCATCTACAGTTTGGGATGTTCTGGGATATTTGAGAGGCCTGTTAAGGTTTTATAACACAAAACCATTCCCTGCTGAACCGCCATTAAAGCTGAAATGGACCAAGTCTCTATGGTCAGGGATATGAACCAAGCCATGAGAACAAGTCCACAGAGCCAGTGAAGAATGAAATCTCTTGAGCTGACTAAATGGAAGTATCTCCTTCAGGACTAGGATGTAGAAACTGTAGAAAGAAGAGCCCTTTTCCCAGGAGAATTTGAAGTTTTGAATTTTTGTGGAAGACGTAGTTTGTTGTCTGTGAAGTCTTGGGTCATACTGTTGTTTAGCCGTGTGCTAGTGCTCAGTGTTTCCAGCTGAGTGTTTCTATATGATTCTGCTCCATTGACTCTTCAGATAGAATAGCATTGATTTTTTACCTGAAATGCCATTATATTTTTCATGCACAGAGCTCTGGAAAGAACACAGATAAATGAAGAGGTTTTCTTAATATGAAACTTGTGGACTATTTTAAGAAGAACCTTGGATGTAGTTCTGTGAAGATATCCTCCTTATAAATAATGCATAGGTAGTCTGCTATGTCATGGAGCTCATTCATCCATTTAGCTGAAGTAATTGCTGAGAAGGAACATATATTTATAGGTTAAAATGGCACATCCATCACCTCAGATAAAAGCAGATTTAAGACTTAGTAAGGGGAAACTCAGTCATGGGACAGACTATATGAAAGTGGAAAAATCTGGTCATGGCAGCCAAATGACTCTTCCAGCAGTCTAACATACTTGTATAGGACCAGACTGTTGCAGAGAATAGTTCTCTATGTTGTGTTTTGGGCAGCAATGGAGAATGATTATGCTGATGCAACCAGATTAGGAAATTCCTCCATTTTGAAAAAAAATGGATGTTATAACATCTTTTTTGCTGTTTTCTGAGTTTTCCTCCACTTGTGAATGAGCACTCTCTGCAGATATCAACTAGTAAACATTCATGTTTTTAAAATGAAGCAGATGTAGCATTTACTTTTTGACTTAAGCATGAACCAAAGGTGTTGGTACTGACAGCCTTGTGGGAAAATTGTGAAGGCTCTCAAAACATGCTTGTTTTGGCCAAGATTGAAATGAGTATTTATATGTTATGACTCTGTATATGACCTGAATTACCTCAGGGAGAATGAGAATAAGAATAAGGTGAATGTATGCTATGACTAAGTCTTGGATATGAGCTGAACCTTGGGAAACAATGCACAAAATGTAAAAATTTTGCCTGAGAGATAATCAACGTTGCTGAGCACTGAATTTGGCACTATATTGTTCAAATACCAAAAAGGTGTCACTGGAGAATAACAAAGATATTTCAATAAAGAGGATATCCTGTCTGAGCTATTATAAGCAGAAATCCAAGGTAAATCTACTGCACCATGACTTCTGCCAGAGGCAACCTCCAGGGAACATTACTCTAGTCTGGGTAGACCCAGGCTGCAAGGCCTATTCTTAAAAGGTACTGATGTCCTGGGAGGCATCTCAGGCAGCCCAGGCTGGTTGCCTTGCACTCTCTGTGATGGGCTTTGTGGAAGGTATTCTGTAAGAATGGCTGCAGGTGCTAGGTGAGGAAGCTATGGAAACTGGTTTTGATGATCATCAGTCCTTGTGTTCTCTTGGAAACTTTGGGTGTATTCAGAGCACACAGATCCTTCCAGCAGAAAGGCCGTGGGCCTTGGGGTGTGACTTTCTGTACCATTCCTCGTTTTTGGTAAGTGTCTCCAGTTGTCACAGCTGTCAGGAATGGGACTTTCCCTGAGGCAAAATGAGGACCTTGTGTGGTTGTCATTAAGGGACATGACAGTTGTGCAAGGTGAGCAGCCAAGAAGCCCAGAGGTTTGTGGTCATACTTCCTGGAGAGTCAGTGCTGAATTCAAACTGCTGAGAAATACCAAAAAAACAGAGAAAAGATTGCAGCCTCAGCATGAATTGGAGGATTTTAACATAATACTAGCACATGTTTAATGTCAACTGTGCTAGAAGAATCGACTGTAATCATCAAACAAACAAGAAAAGTTAATGGCCTAGGAACAGAGATGCTTCATTTTATGCAGCGAGAGATACTGGAATGTGTCTGAGTCTGAATGTCCTTGGTTGGCAGGACAAAGATAGAAGAGGTACATGTGGTATCTCTATAATTCTCTGTCTCAGTATTGACATGCAGCTATCAGAAGGGGAAGACAGAGGGTTTGTGTCTTCTAAGGAAATGAAAGACAAGGAGTGAACTCAAGCAATAAGCCTTGACTTTCTGCTCTGATTAATTGTTGAGTCATTGGCTTTTTCTTGGACTTTTGGAATAGGGCAATTTTATATAACTGTTTGAAACAGGAGCACTGGATTTTGGATTAAATAAGCTCTGGGTCTTCTGCCTACAAAGAGGATGAAGTAAGTGAGAGCTCCTTGAGGGAGAAACCTTTTGTTTTAATTTTTTCCACTCTTTTTAAAAAAACCCCAACATTATATAACATGGCCGAAAATTCTACTGAATATAGCATAGAATCTTCTCCCAGACATCAGCCAGGTTTTAAGACACAAAAGGTTGCATGTCAGTGGTAAAAAACAATCTATGTGTATGTGGGTGTTGCAGGCATAACATTATTAGTGCATCATCATTTTTTCACTGTAAAAAGGCACTGACTGACTTGTAGAAAAATAGCTATGATTGCTAGTCACCACATTTTTCAGTAGGTACAGTCAAATAAAAGGTACAAAATTGTCTGAAGAACGAGAAATAGAAAAGATCATGATTTCAACACCCTGCCTGAAGCCTTCTGAGTGGCATCTCGGATTAATGGATGAGAGTGGCTTTTCTCCCAGATTAGGTCTGCAATTGCATTCCATGCACCCCATTACATCCAGTGAGGTATCTGTCATTTCCACTGAAGCTCTAAGTGGTCAGTATGTATAAGGGGAAAAAATCAGATGACAGAGGACGAATTCAAAGTCTGCTTCTATATCATCTCTGCAGGTCTGACCTGGCGTAGAAGAGGATGGCACTACACCCAAAGCCTTTGCCTTTTTTTTAAAGGGTAAACCATTTCCATGTTACATGAAAAAAGATGGCTATAAACTACAATTTCAAAAAAAATCACATTTCAGGAGAATAATGGTCTACAGAGAATATACAAAGGTCCCTCATGGATAGACAGCTCTGTTATCTATGAAAATATAATGAAATAAATTTAAAATAAATTTTGCTGATATAATATCTTTTCTGTTCTGCAAGATTTAAAAAAATATAGTCTAAGGTTTCTCTTAGAGGAAAAACTTTTGCATTGCAAATGGCATTGCTATTAATCTTTACAGCAAATAAAATATTTTTGAGGGACAGGATAAACAGTCTGCTCTGCTACAAACAAGTAGTGAGATGAGCTCATGCCAAAAACATCACTGGACTCTGGCAGGGGATGCAGCTTTCCAGCTAATGGAAAAACTGTGAAAACCAAACGAGTAAAAAGGAAAATGAAATACACCTGGGTCTGGGGTGAGTTTTAAGTGAAAATATTTTTTGTTTCTTTTTTGAGGTAAGGGCTGAGTTTGTTGAAGCTAACCTTTAATTCCCAAAATATTTGAGAGACTTTGCCTGTTAAACACCTTGATCACTGGTGCCAGAATAAAGTCTCATCCTGCAGGATGTAGACTGCTTTTAAAATCCAAGGAATGTCATGTAGGTTGAAAGGAAAAGGCATATTGAAGGAAACTTTTAGCAACCTGCAGCACTGGGGCCATAAAAAGCATCTAATTTTGGATTGACAGGAAGAATGTAAACCTCAGGCTCTTGCTTTTTGTCCCCACTTTCTTTTCCCCCAGCTACAGCAGCTTCCTTCCAAACAATGGAAAATCACTGACTTAGGTGGCAGTCTGGCCATCTGACTACTGGGAGTTAAATGGGAGATAGAAGCTCCTAATGCAGATAGCTTGGCAAACTGTTGATTTTAGAATTTCAGCCACAGTGCACTGATTAATATTAAGGCAAAGCCATTAATTGTTGACTATTGGCTCAACAGCACCTGCTGCTGAATTTGAAGGATCTTATTAACGTGGGGTTCAGAGGTGGTGGTGATCTGTGTATACACACACACATTAAAAATGGAAAGGAGGCAGCCGGTATCATTAGCTCTGTTTATCTTTGTGTCAGAATCCAGACAAAACTCTATCAAACTGAGGTCTGGTAATCAGAGACCGGCCAATGTAGTATTTCCCTAGAGTGGCTATTAAAGGAGGTCAAATGGAACATTTTGTGTATTCACCTCAAACACATTGTGCTCAGTCTGACCTAGATAAATCAAAATGTGTTTGGAAGTTAATATGGTGAATCACAGATGAGACACGGTGGAAGTTACTCTGGAGCATAATGCTTACAGAGTTACCACTGGTTTTCAGAACACTCTGTTTTCCTTAAATCCCTTACAGCTATTAATTTGAAGTTTAATAAATGGTAACTTTCTCCCTTCCACTTTTGATTCAAGCTTGTTTAACTAGGTGAGGAATTCAAAGCCAGTCTGGTGAACTGTTGGACAAGCAAAAGTAATTTCTGGTAGTCTGGACAATCTTTCTTTAAGTCTAGACAGAAATATCGGTGGAGATGAATTTCCCCCCACTTGTGACACTCAACAACAGAGAAGGCACGACTCACACAGTACCTTTGCTGACACCTGCATGCTGTTCTCTTGCATGTTCATGATGGCTTCAGAAATCTTGACATCAATAGGATCCATGACTGATTCAATGTTGAATGGTCCCTCTAATCTCTCCGCTACCAGAAGCATAGCATCTGTTAAAACACAAAGCAGCCATTCCCTTAAAGAAGGGATACCTTTGGGTTCCTCAGGCAGACCAGCAGTGCTGGCTGTAGGTGTTGATATTGAGCACTCAGCTGGAGTCTGGAGGGATGTGTGGCAGCAGCACTGCCTGCAGGGCAGCTTCCCAGCTGCCAAAAATATCTTCCCCTACTGCTGCCACCACAGAAAGCGGAATACAGACTTTAAAAGTTAGATTAATATTAGTTGTCATAGCATTATTGAGCTTGGGATAAAATTATTTTACACAGCTTCTTGAAGCAGCCAGTGCTTTGGAGTGTACTTATGTAATCTCCTTCCCAAGAAAAAGCAGGATGAGAGAAATGAATTGGGGTGTGTTCTTAGAGCTTGTGTGAGGTGATGAAAATTTTGATATGATCTATCAGGGTGTTATAATTAAAGCAGCTGTTCTTTCTGACCTTAATGATCTCACTTTCTTGCAATATGAACAGCAGATGAATATTGGATTTCTGCCACAGTATATAGGTATAAACCATGTTTGCCTTGCCACATTTTCAGAACATGGCTGTAAGTTGCATGTAGGAACGTATATTGTTTGTATGTTTTGTATTAAAACAAAAAAGTTTGCTTAACTTCCATTAGAGTCCCTCTGCAAAATAATTTAATGTTTTGATGTTCATTAACAAGTAAAAAACAAGTAACTGAACAGAAATTATTGGTGATAAAAAAGGTTTTGCTACGAATCAGATATATTTGTCTATACACAGAAACAAATTTGTCATAATTTATGTGGCAATAGCCATGTGATAAACTGGATTTACAGTATATCCTTTGAACAGCATATGAACAGCAGTGCTTGTTAGCTTTACACTTGGCTGTGAGTCACAGAGGTTCATTCCAAGATGGACATCTTCTCCTTCCTCATAAAAGTACAAGTGCATGGAGGTTTGGGAAAAAGTGCCTGGTGTCTCACTCTGGCAGCTGAGACAAAACCCTCCATAGACAGCCTCACCTGGGGACTGCATTATGTTGTTTATATGCTGTCAATGCATACCCAGAAATCCCACTGAAACTGGAATTGCTTGGCATATAGCACCTAAGCACTTTTTGCAAATTTACATCTAATATTTCACAGTACTTTTAGGCGGGAAAGAGTGTAATACCAGTTATTTGGAGTGAGGTGTATAGCACTTGTTGCTAACTGTGAGAAATGGTGAGATGATAGGAAATTGGTTTCAAGCAGAGGTGTTATTTTGAATGCACCTTATTTTAAAATTCTGTAGTTTATACCCTTTCCAGTGGAAGTGGTGAAAATAAGAACTACCTCTGACAGAGAAAAGTTTTCATACACACAAAGACACACACACACACATACACACATGCACACACATACACTTACAGATTACAGCTAAAAGTTAGCAGTTTTTCCACATGCAAAAAAAAATTACAAAGAGAATTTAATTTGTAAGTGTGGACTCCTATGAAGTATTTTCTTCCTCATGTTCAGAATGACTTGTATAAAACAGTTATGCTTTAGTACTTTGTGAGCAATGTGATCAGCTTAAATCCTCGGTGCCATGACCAGTACTAGGCCTTGTTAGGGCACAGGTCTTGGTGGCTGGATTTTTGTAGTTCAAGAATAGGGTTAAGATTAGGGTTACTGCATAAAAAAGTCAAAAGGGGTGTTTTTTTGGTGTTGGTTTTTTGGTTTTTTTTGTAGTTTCAGGTTTATTTGGTAGGAGTAGACTACATTTTGAGTTAAGGGCAGGTGCCTCTTTATATAAGTCCACTTTATTTTGGCAACTAGAAGGTTGGAAAAGTCTAGTGCTAAGCCCAAGTACATGTTCAGGGACTGTGCTGAAGCAGAGTTCAGTAAATACATAATTGCTGGAGATCTCTTGTGAGAATGGGTAGAGGCTCGAGCCTACTTGCTGCTTCTTCTGATGCCATGGGGCACTAGTTCTGAATTAAATCCTGAAGTGAAATCTCAGCTATGTGGCAGAAGGGAAAAGTGCATCACCTTTAACTGAACAAGAACCACAGTTTTAATTTAGGAGCAGCCTTTCCTCAAGCAAAGTGCCTTCAACTCCAAAATGAATAGCTCTAGGAGATGCAAACTAAAAACCTGTTCCTGGCTTAGACAGTTTGTATCTTTAGAAAGGTACCCTTTAGCTAAACAGCTTCTATTTTCTGAACCTTAAGCCTATCCGTAGGCCTCACATTTAAATTAAGACTGAATTTTTCATCCATAACATTGATTTCTAGGAAGAAACACTGTACAGTGTTTAAGGTGAATTGCTCTCTTGGAAAATATTTCCTCAGGTCATTAGGTCGAATTCTCTTTTTTGCCAACCCTAACTCTCACTACAGTGATCAACTTTATTATTCACTTGTGCAGTTCCATATGAGCACATACATACCACCTACCCTGTGCAATTGAGTGAGATGGAAGTTGTTAGGTTGACTATAGTGAAAATCAGATGAAATGTAATAAGCTGAGATTTATGACAGGACAGTCAAAATGTTGTATTGGTCCTCACCAGACTGTAGTCCTTTAAATCTATAATTGTGTAATTGTGTATCAACAACACAACTCTGCTGTCCCAAGTCCTCTTTTTTTTTCCTTCTAAAAATGTTGTGAATATTATAACATGAGAAGCTGGAAAGATTTCAACATGAAGTTCAGAAAATCTAGATGCTTTAGTCTTGAAATCCTAATTCTCAAGAACAGACCCTTGAACTGTACAAAAGCGTAGTTGAGTGCAATGTAAATCTGAGTGGGCTTAATAATTTCTCAATCACCTCAAATAGTAGATATTGGGAACTTAATTATTGTTTGTACTATAAAAAATATCTGAAAAGTGGGTGATTGACTAACCCGTTTTTTATGTTGTTAATATACTTGGACTGTATTGTTCAATTACATATGTTTATTTTTCCTCTTTTGTATTTTTCCAAATCTGCTTTCTTAGCTTCGGTACGCCTTCTTTCTCCATCTGGCAAAAATCTGGCCTTTTGCTAGCTGCCAGCTGGGGTGAATGGATCAGGAACTCGGTTTAGGTAAGTCATTCTTGTGGAATGGGACTTGGAAAGTCTTGGGACTTGAAAACAACAGACGTGACTAATTGCTCACTTGAGGACACAGGCTTGCCAATGATCCTGAGAAAGCGCAGGGCATATGGCACACCAGGGTCACCATCAGTGCTGCTGCTCTCAGCCTCTCCTGGATGCTGAAAACAGGAGTGGGGGCCTTCCTGATGCAGTAACCCCCCAAAGTCTACTGAAGGCCTAGGGTGTAGTGCAAGGGCCACCAACATGTCTCTGCCATCAGCTCTCTTTAACTGCTTTATATTCTGGTTTTGATATCGAGAAATATCACAGGTATTTGTCAGTGGCTTTTAGAAGGATGTTGTTTCATTTTAAGCAGTATATAAGAAAGAGATCCTGAAGAAATTTTTGGTTTGCTTCCTAAGTTTTTTTTAGGTTTTATAGGTGCTGTTTTAATGAGAAGCACAGGAGAAAACTGGCCATCATGCTAAGTGATTTCTTGTATAACTTAAAAATTCAGAAGACCAGGTGTGAATTTCAAGATAAGGAAATACCTTATGCACCATAGGCATCTACAGGCAAAATAAGGATAGACTAACAATACAAATATGCAAGAATCTTCCTCTCTTTCCTGCATCAAGCCACTCTCTTATAATCTTGATACCAAAAGTGATGTGTTCCTCTTTGTGTTACATTTCTTTTAGGGCAGTTTCCCAGAAAACTTCCTTGTGAATTCCAGATTGAAATAAAAGGAGCAGGGACAATGACACTGATATATGAGACTTCTGACAAGTTAAAACCCTCCCCAAACTAGGCTGAAATACAAAGTTCTTGTAAGAACAATCAGTGCCTCCTTTCTCTTGCTCTCTTTCTATCATCAAGAAAATGCAAGGAGGGTCTGATAGGGAAAATTTGGCAGGCTGATAAGGAAAGGCATTTTAGGGTGTCTGTTAATTTGGCTGTGACATCAGTTTATCCTTTCATGCACATTGTTGCTCTTCTACTTCAAAATTATCAGTGAGATTCCAGCAGTGGCTGAGCTTCCCCCAGGGGAATCCAAGAAATAATCTATGGATGAAGTCTATAAATGTTTCTTCATGGAAACAAAGAATGGTAAAATACAAAATTGCATGTCCTTCACAAAACTGTAAGGTATATTTTGTTTTGGGGAAAAAAATAGGAGGAAGGTCTTATTATAAATTCCCTGTTAAGAGTTCTCTATTTTTCTTCTAGGTGTATGGTCTTACACTTATTTGTGGAGAACTGCGAAGTGCTTGTTCCCAATGCTGCTGGTGAAAAAAAATAAGGGTAAGTTTTTATTTGTGAAACTTCAAAGGATTTGTCTATGGACAAGACCATGGATTGCAGATTAAATAGTTGTAAACAGAGTGAGCAACCTGTTGCAGTTGACTATGACCTTGAGAGTGGCAATGACTGTTTTGGAATAGGATATAACTGTTGATATTCTGGGCTGCAAGGCAGGGATCATTTGGTAGCTTCCCAACCTTCTGACCAAGGGCAAGGGGAGGCAGGAGTCTGGATTGTATTTACTAGGTCATGTAGGTAAAACTCAGTGAGTTTTCCATCATGACACTAAATATAAATAATGGTCATAAAATCTTTAGAGCGTTAGATGGTAAACTAATGAAACAAATTAAAAACTAAAAATTGAAAAGTGAAATATGAGTACATATTGACTTTTTACAAATATAATATCAGTGGAAATACATCCCTGTAATACTCTGTCAAAACTTTTACTGCTAGATTATGATTTACTAAAAAAATTCAAGAAGAGGAAAGTAAACCTCTACCTCACATTTAAGGGAGGTGATAAGAACTCTTCTCAGAAAAACAGAATAAGGCATGACAGAGATGCTAAAACTGCTGTTTTCCTTAGGGTCCACGGTCCCTTTTTCAAATTATTATTCATATTAGAACTCTATATGGCTCTATCCTGATGAGGCTAAACTGACATATTACAGATTTCCTGTCTGAGTATTATTAAGCTACACATACACTTCATAGTATGGAATAATAACACAATAATTTTCTACATCCTGCTTTTTTTGTTGTTTTTGTTTTGTTTTCGTTTGTTCATTTTTGTTTTCTGTTTTCTTTTCTTTCATGGGAGAAGGCACTTTTCTTAAAATTCATGTTGCACTCGTGCAGAGGGAATCTCAATATTTTTATTTGGATATTCAGTTAACAATAACCAGTTAAGCTTCCCTCTGGAGATATGCAGGCAAATGACTTGTCAGTCCTTGGATGAGAAACTGCTGGATGTGGAGTAAGATTTTTCTGGAGGTGAAAATTTTCAGCAGATGAAGCTAAACAAAACAGGGAACCATGGGGAAAACATGTCTGGGGTGGGTTGTTTACATGGGAGAAAACAAGGGCGAAGAAAGATGGATTAAGGTGAGCTAAGGAACGAGCATGGGAAAATAGGTGGAAGAGGGCGTGTGAAGGAGGCCATCCAGAAAAACTGATGGTCTGCAAACTTTTCAGAGGCTTGATCACTACAGTCTGCTCTATATCCTTATTATACTCTATTCTTAACCATTTTCTGGTTGAGAATCACAGCATGGTTGTGCAGAATATTCTGTGTGTGTGTGTGTGTGTGTGTGTGTATAATGCACTGCTAGTAAGCTTCAAGCCAATGATCCTGTGAGTAGGAGACCAGCAGCAGGTAAGACCTGAGGTTTCTGCTGGACACTTGGTTTAGTCTGGGTGCAGAGTCTTGAGGTCCAGGCTATGGTTCAAGGGAGTTGGTTCAAGATGTGTGTGTGTATGAGTAAAGGGAGCTGCATGCAGGTCCCAAATGAACTGCCACAGGGGCAGTCTGACAGAGATCCATTCACCCTCTTATCCCTTCTGGGCCTGTCATTTCTGCACATCATCCTTGAGCACCGAGTTCTTCAAAGGACTAGTGCAGAAGGATGCACTCCTGAAGGTGTCTAACTGTACACAGTACAACCATGACATAGAAAACTCCATTTAAATTTCTTTTCCTGCTGTGAGCAGGCTCAAAATTTTACCTGCTAAAAAAACACCTTAACCACCTCTGCTATTCTAAAGTGCCCAATAGCTCTCCTTTTAAAGCTGTTTCTATGGAATATTTAGCTATTCTGGACAGAAAGATTGGTATTTAGGACACATAGTCAAGAAGGGGTGAATCCAGTTTTCTAGCTTATGCTTGAAGGGCTGATGTCTGAAGGATGACGTAATGAATCTACGTCATAAATTCTTTCAGGAGGGACTGTAATCCAGAATTGTCCTTGCCAGGTTAACTACCAGCTAATTAAAAGACAAACTTTAAAATTAGTGTAGAGTATCAGATCTAGTTTTTTATTATCTGTGTTTCAATTATAAGAATATACGGATTTAAGAATTCAAATGTGGTTTTTGATATTTCTGATCAGCTATGCAGCCATGTTGCTTCATGATAGTATCACTTACTCTTCCTTCAAAATAAAAAGGAAAAGAAGTATGAATAAACAGTATGAATAAACTAAAAGGATATTTTATTATTCCTGTTGGGATTGTATCTAACTGTCTCTTAGGTGGAGCAGCTCAAGAAATGACGATTTGTGTATGAAAAGTTATTGACACACAATTGTCATCTTTTTACATCTGATAGAAACAAAATGAGTTTTGTTGGGTGAACTGTAGTTTAAATAGTTTTTTTTGAGTATTTCACATTACATTTTTCTTCCATGTATTGAAAAAATGGCACTATAAAATTATTCTTCTTCTATGCCTTTCTATAACTTTGAGGAATTCTAAATAATCTACACCCTGTTATTAGATCATGTCTTTATTTGTTCATGTATGCAAAAAGAAAATAGCAAAGATTAGGCAAAATGGTAATCTTTATTTACTATTCTTATTCTCCTACTACCTATAGTAGCTATATAATTCTATAGTACCTATAGAATGCAAGATGTTCTTCTGAACTGGACTTTTAGCTAAAATTGCTAAATGTTGAGGATTCTGTCTGAATGTTTGACATGAATCAATTAATAAAACATAATACATTTCCAAAATCTTTGTCTTGTTGCTTTTTCCATATGCCAAGAGAGGTTTAAATGGTCTCATTGTCAGTCACAGGAAATGTTAGTAAATAAGAGAAGGTCCATTGATGCATGCCTGTATGCTACTTTCCATAGTTAATTTAAATTTGTATTAACATAGACTAGTGTGCATATTTCTTTTAAGATAGGTGGAGTTTAGAACACTGAAAAAAGTCCATCTTTCTGACTCTTTCCTGAAGAGATAGGCTGAAATGGCTGAAAAGAACAAATCATAGCCTGAAATTTCCTACTACATTTAAATGTATCCTTAGTAAAAATCTCCTGGGTATATAGTTTGCATTATCTTTATACAGTCAAAGACATTAGAACTTCAAAGATCTTTTCAACCATTCCAAAGCCCATGCAGAGTTACAACCCTAGATATAAATTCCTAGGTATAAATTCCCTGGAGCTCTATGCAGAAAAATTTTAAAATAGCTTTGCTACATTCTTCTGAGTTTTTTATGAAAGCTATTTCATTGTGTGCTGTACATCATTATCAGAATATTTGTCCAGCTATGTGGTGTATTTTTTCTGCTGCTTAATTTAACTCAACTATTTCTAATAAGCTGCTTCATATAATCTTAAACAGTTTGATTATTTCTTCTTTGTTACATCCCCCAGATATATGTAGATATTTATCATGTCTTTTAGTTTGTGCTTGGTCATATTTTCCATGTTAATTTTCTTATTCTGTTTTCATAAGGGATTTCCTCAGGTCTTTTCCTGTTTTCCTTACTTTCTTTAAAAGAGTTCTCTGGTATTGTGGCGCTTAGAACTAATTAAACTTTTAGAGTTGGATCTCATTTATGTTGTTTTGCAGAGGTCCTTTTTGTTTCATATGTCTGACTTGGAAAACTTCCTTGATTCCTTTGATGTATCTGATTTCCTTGTCCCCTTCATCACAACTGATTTATAATTCATATTTCCCATGTCAGTCCTCACATATTTTTCAGATGTCTCCTTACATTCAGAATTACAGTGAATGTAATTTCTACGCTCTTTTTTATTTTCTTCCCCACTTCTAATTCTAAATTTTGTGCAGTAGAGATTTTTCCAACCTTGGCAGAATTTATGGTACCTTTTAAAACACATAATTAACTACCTGTCCATTATCTCTTCTGGAAAATTGACACATATTTTACTTTTATAAGAAGTCTGTTTCAAAATACTTTTAGTTATTTCAATAATAATTTCACCCTTTAACAGTATATAATCTATACATAGCATAGAATCTTATCTTAGCATTTTATCATAGCATGGATTGGATTGGATTGGATTGGATTGGATTGGATTGGATTGGATTGGATTGGA
>WEZZ01026049.1:0-16416 GCA_013400585.1 Chloropsis cyanopogon | reverse complement strand
CACCACCCTCACAGTAAAGAATTTTTTCCTACTATCTAACCTAAACTTACTTTCTCTCAGTTTGAAGCGACTTCCCTTTGTCCTGACACTTCATGCTCTTCTCAAAAGTTTTTATCCACCTTTCATAATCTTTCTAATAAGTGTGGTGGTATCTATGACTTTAATGTCTTCTTCCACAAAAATCCAGTTTAAACCTAACAGACTGATGTTCTTATTGGCAGTTTACTGCCTTATGGAAGGACGTTGGTCATCATTCTTTTTTTCTTCTTTTCTATGAATAATTTTTTCTGCTTCATAGTCTCTGTATGCCACTAGATGCAATGCACCTTCAGTGCTGCATAATCAATGAATTTTTAGCCATTTTTTGGGTTAAAAGGGTCCAGTCTATGCCCACCTAGATGATGAAAATTTTAGAGATAAATTTTGCTCTGGAGACATTTTTAGCAGACTCCACAGGAACCTAACCCAAGACTTTCCTGTTGTTATCTTTTTAATAAAATGAATTGGGAGTAAACAGTAAGGTGAAAATGGACACTAGTGTTACTGTTCAGGAGAGTAAATATGAAGACTGACCTAGAAAATATGAGAAGGACCTCAAGAATGACTGAGCAATAAAATAGAATCAACTGATGAGTATAGGAAAACAACAACAACAAAATCCTAATATCTTTTAGGCAATGAAGGGTTTTGAGTGACCATTGTCACTCAAAACCAAGCTTTTCAGTTAATGCTGCAATAACATTGGTTTAGCAATCATCAAAAAACCTCACATGGAATATTTGGAATAACTAGAAAAGGAAAAGAGCTCCAAAGAAAATAGGTTTATAGTTACAAATAAATTTACAGTAAAATAACATCATGGATGCCGCATTGCAGAAGTGATAAATGAAAGTTTTAAAATATGACACAAACCATAATCTATCATCATACAATCCTGAATTAGAAGAGTTACCAGAGGATGCAACAGTGGCCAGCCAAATTGTGGGTGACATGGGGGTGTCTTAAGGTTCAGTGCTTGTTCCAGTACAGGAAAAGAGATGTAGAATACAAAACGAAAGGGTCACATTTTATTAATTTCTTGAAGTTACAATAATGATAATTTGTTAATTCCAAGTATATATGGGCAATTCCTCAGTGTTGTCATCTTTTCAGAGAATAACTGGATGATGCTCAGTTTCTTTGGCAAATTCAACCTTTATTTCCTCTGAATCAAAGGAAATCATTGTCTGTGTTTCATGTGGGAAGCCACAGTTGCTATTAAAGTCTGAAATGCATACTTCCCAGGTATCAGAGCCAGGCTTTTGAATAGACATCCTACGAGCAACATCTTTCCTGCTACTTTGTCAGTAAGATGACTTTATGCCTTTCCTTGCCATAAATAAACAATCAGCCTATGACCATCTCTGCTGGCATGAATCCATCCCAATGGAGCAGCTCTTAGGGAGGTGTCACACACAGTTGCACAGACAAAATTGATTTTTGCCTTTCATTTTATTGATTAATATGGAAATGTACTGCAGATATCTCATTGCATTTAAAAGCCTGCCACTATGCAGAGAATTTTGAGATGCCTAATAGCATTTTCTCCCAGCAAGTCTCAATGCAGCAAATAAAAACGGTGGGTTTTTTCCCCCCACTGATAAATGTTTGAATCCCAAATGATTGCATACATCAAGGCTGTCACAAATCAATGCTGTTGGCATGAGTAATCTATTTATTGTTTTGACATTCCTCTTGAAAGGAAAGAGCAATTTCTCTATGTTTGCCTAGCTGCACTAGCTATAGCACTAACTATATTATTGGATGAAGCAGAACTAATCAATAGGATAGGGGCAACATTGTAAAAGTCCTACACTTGAGCTCCTTAATTCTTCCAAATTATCTGTGTCCTGATCTTTCAAATGATTGGGAGATCAAGAGTAAAAATATTTGTCCAGTCTAGAGAAGGTCAAAGTACTATAACAAGTTAATGTTCATCACAAGGCCACTTGTCTGATATGCTGTAATCATCATAAATATTAATAATAGCACACAACAGTGTTTGGCAGAAAACAAAAAGTCTGTTCTCTCTCCAGCTTTCACAGCAGGAAAAAAATACTTTTAATAGAGGGTGAAAAATTAAAAAATGGAACACAGAATGGAGCACAGAAAAAAATTTCCACAGAAAGATTGCTGTCTGGCTGCACATTGCTGAGGCTTCTAGGCCAGTAGCCAGGGAACCATTGCATTAATTCTCCCTCTAAAATTTTTGATTATCTAAAATGATCATTTCCCAAAAGAAAAAAAACAACAACAAAAAAATTCATCCAACAGCTCCAGTTTCATCCAATGGGGATTTATGAATATAAATTAATTCTATTTCCCCATAAGACTGCTGTATGCCATAAAAATGGACTAGAAAATCTAGGGAGGTATGGGGATGTTTTGGAATCGTCTTTCTTTGAGTTTTAACCTATTCTTTCCATTCTAAGCACTTAGTAGAACAGTCCTTCCTGGCTCCCTGAACACTAAATGTGGAGATGTAGTCAGCACTGTAAACCTCTGGAGAGATTTTCCATCTTCCCAGTGTATTTAGGGATTAAGTTTGCTGTGAACTTTTTCATAATGCATTCTCTCTTTAGGACCTGCCTGGCTAAAGCAGCAGCTTTGAGCATTCAAGCCTCTGCACAGCTCTGTCCCACCCTCCTTATCCAACCAAGCTCCTCTGCCACCGGTCTGTGCTGGAGACCAGCCCTCAGGAAATTCCTAATCTTTGTGTGCATCCACTGAATCCAGCTCCTTTTCTTACTAGGATAGCAGATGTTGATGAAATTCTGCTATCACTAACCCAGCTATAGCCCTGGGATATGAACACTGATTTTGTTGCATTTCTTCTTGGTCCCTCCTGACATAAGCAAGAACAGGGTGCAGATCCAGTAGCACATTAAGGAAGAAATGTTAGGCTCTGTCCTATGTTGTTGTACCCACTGTTTATTGCTGTAAAAAAATAACACTGACTTCAGGTTTTCTGAATGTGATATGTAAACCCAAATACATAGCCTTTTTTTTTTTTTTTAATGAAAAAATCCAATTTTTTTCCAGTTGGCTGAGTGTATGGAAGGAAATAACTATTATTCCCATTTCTGCACTGATATCTGTGGACAGTACTATACAGAAATGAGCATGTTTTGGCATGACAGGACTAGGTGGCAATGAAGTTGATTATTTTGCTCCTATTAAACACAATAAGCCATGCCAGTTTTGGCTCTGTTCAAAGTATGAGTAAAAAAAACCCAATGTTTGTCAAGCGGTATCTATGGAGCAAATTGTTTTCCATGGTTTCAGAAGAAAAAAAGATGTGAGAAGACAGAAAAAAGAACAGCAAATACTGTTCTAAGAGTTGATACAGAAATGACTGCTTTCTTAAAATTCTGTTTACATGTATCATATTTTTCAAGAAAATATTAGGAAAAATGACATCATCTGACAGTGATATATGCTGCACTGTACACTGGATTCTATCTGCTCTGTGGGGAAATCTTTTCACAGACACTTAACATTGCTGATATTCAGTAGCAAAAAAAGGCCTACAAAGGCAAGTGTGTTCTGCTTCAGTTAAAGGAAAATTTAAGAAATATTTTTGTCCTCACTATTTCCCACATGCTCTATGCAGAAAGATAAAAGTTAACAATATAAATAATAATGATGAACTTGGTAGTATTGTGTTCCTCTACCAACCAGGAAGGAAAACCAGCAGGCTTTTATAATACGTAAGTATCAGCCTAGCAACATCTTGTCACCTAAAGCAGACAGATACCATTTACATGGGTGAGGGTGAGGTCCCTGCTCTGGTGAGACCCAGCCTGGGGCACTGCATCCAAATCTGGGGCTCCCAACATAAGGAAGGCCTGGACCTGTTGGAGAGGGTCCAGATGAGAGCCATGAAGTTGAGGTTCATCTTGGAGAAGAGATGGCTACAGTTAGACCTTAGACCAGCTTTCCAGTACCTAAAGGGGCCTGCAAGAAAGCTAGAGAGGAAATTTTCACAAGGGGAAGTCATGATAGGACAAAGGGTGATGGCTTTAAACTGAACAAGAGTTGGTTTAGAAAAGATATTAGGAAGAAAATTTTCCTATTGGGATACAATTGTAATGAGGCACTGGAACAGGTTGCCCAGAGACGTTGTGGATGTCCCGTTCCTGAAGGTGCTCCAGGGCAGGTTGGATGGGGTCCTGAGCACTCTGGTTTAGTGGAAGTGTCCCCGACTATGGCAGGGACATTGGAACCAAGTGGTCTTTAAGGTCCCTTCCAAAACAAACCATTCTATTACTCTATGATATTTTCTTCTGGAAAAGCACGTTAGACAACTTCCTATTTCAAAAGTGAGTTGCACAAAGGGAACTAGAACAAACCTGTCTTTTTGGTGATATTTACGCAAACCATGGAACAGAAATATTTACTTTGATTATTTCAAACATTTCTCTCTCTCTCTATGGAAACATAATAGTCAATAAATTCAACTTACCCCTTGCCCTAAATTTATTGCTTAACTTTTTTTATTTGCTTATTTTTTCTGCAAATATTTGTGTGCTTAATGTTAGTTTACACAAATATCTGTAGAGGAGTTTCCATTCATGAACAAATTATTTTGTCTGTGGGTCAGATGAGTTTGTTCAGCCTTGTCACATGTCCAAGACCACAATTTCTTGATGGAAATGAGACAGAAAAATTTGACTAAAACCATCAGTCACGTAGATATAAAAAAGACAATTTATGAAAAAACTGTCCTTACTTTTTTTGTTTAATAAGAATCAATCTCATTAATGTAAAATGGAAAAGGGTCTGGCAAGGAAGGAATATGAAAAGTTTCCATACCTCTATTACACCTCTTACTACAAAGCTTTTCCTTCCTTCATTCCCATTGGAAGGCTAGAACATCTAATCAAGGACTGGAAATACATTTGCTGTGAATTAAATGGCCAGTTACCAAAAAAAAAAAGAAAAGTCTATAACTCATACTTGTGGTTTCCTTTAGTGCCTTAGTGTAAATGGTTCAGTAGAACTAAAAATTCTCTTCTGTCTATAAAAGCTGTTCTTTGAAATGTAGTGAATAAAGATTGCAGTCACAAGATGATTGCATCCTTCTGGATAGCTGCCTGAAGGAACAATGGAAACACAGGAGAGTTCTTGTGTCTCCTCAGGCACTTTCTCCTGTCCTTCTGCTAACCTGGGTGCATGAAACAGTCTGGATATCTACATGGTGTAGTGAAAAAGAGGACATGGATGGTATGCATGGAGAAGGATAACTTCCAAGAGAGTCCAAAAATGAGAAAGCAGTGTCAGAAGACAGATGAACTGTGCTGCTCAGCTCAGGATATGGTCACAAAATCCATTTAAGTCAACTGAAAAAAGGGCTTATTCTCCTCTACACCACTGAGGACAAAATTTTATCCTGCTCTGTGCCAGCACTGGTGCCCATGGAATAGAGAGACATATTCAGGGAGGGACAGAGGTGTTTGGAAACAACTCGGGTTCATTTTCAGCATGATGTGACCTGCTGCAGAGCAGACAAAAAGATGATGGGAATGGGAAGAAGCTTGCCTTACAAAAGGCAGCTTGCTTTAGAGTGGCTTTTACTGTGTTCAAAGCGGTATTGCCATCTCTGTCAGGATCTCAAGTGGCTCCCACCAGCCCAGGTGTTTGCAGGACGAGGTGCCCACAGGCCTGGACCATGGGTGCACCCAGCAGCATGCTGGCTGGGTTGGAAGGCTCTGACCGTGTGAGTGCTACTGAATTCCTCTGTAGCACCAAACACAGCTCTGGAAAATGATATGCACGCTGCAGGGAGAAACATTTCCAGAAGGAGGTAGTGGGAACAGCATACTGGAGAGAGGCTGCTTTGCTGAAGCTTCAGTATAGAGGATTGCCATGGTGCTGGAAACAGTAGCCAAAGCCAGAACTGTCAGGGCAATGTGAATAAGCTGCAAAAGAGGAGCCACAGCAAAGGATTGACAGAATGGCACCAGGGCACTGTGAAAACAATTTCAAGAAAAAGTTCTAGCCTGTTTCTCCTCAGGTGGGCCCTTCTGCTCATCTGCTATTCTTAGACTTCTGTTCTTCTACAGTAGCCACTGTGTGCTTTGAAAATGCACAGGAAGTTTTGAATGCCTCCACAGAACAATTTAAAAAGAAAATATCAACAGTAAAATGACATCTTGTTATGTTAAGACAAATACATGCCTTTCAGTGAATGCCGGATGTAAAAATGATTTGCTTTTAAAACAAAAATGTGCCCATAAATCTTTCTTGGTTTAAATAGTCAATGATTTTTAGTTCTTTTTTATTTTCTGAAGAAGCAGGAAAGCATAACAATAAATGCTGATTGGAAAGGGCATTACGAGTTATGTACAAGCTTGTGTTCTTTTCAGCTCCCTAACTTCATTTGCTTGATAAAATGGTGAGCAGGTTGTGATAGTAGATTGATGGTTTCTTCTAGATGACTAAAAAAAAAATTCTACACCATAGGGGATGACTGGAAGAATCTCAATCCTGTCCACACTAAAGAACAAAACAATTATTTATTCATAGAGACACAGGCTGTTAAAGACATATTTATTCAGGACTTCTTTTTTCTGTTCACTTAAAGATGGATTTTTATCTTTATTGTCACTTATGATATATCTAAGGGTTTCTGATATGTGATTGCTTTGTAGAGCTTCATGCTGTTTGAAAGAATCTAATTTCTTAGATAAATACTGCCATTATGCAGTTATTTATCCCTTTGCCATTAGGGCATACTCCTTGATTAGTCGTTTCATGATTTGCTTACCAAAGAGATTGCACTGTGTTGTGCATGTTCTTGAGAATCAGATAAAATACCTTTGTTCACATTCAGCTTCATTGTTTCACACTCAACTCTCCACTTTATACCAATCGCTTCCTCACATTGTTCCTGAACTCTTAGATAAGTCATTAATAAATAAATAAAAAAAAAAGACAAAACCATGGGTCTTTGTGTGCTTTGCATTTCTTTCCTTTCTCTCAAAAGAACACAGTGTCAATCTCCAATTCCATCTTATCCAAACCACTGCTTGATGGCATGGGAAATAAGATAATGACAGCCCAGTCTGAACTGTACAGCACCTTGTCTTCCTACTGGTTTCCTGCAGCAAGCAGTGCACACGTAATTTAGGGAAAAGTGTCTGATGGCAATTGCATTTTTAACTCTTGGTTCACACACTGAAAAAACTCCTAGATATTACTGGAAGGTTTACAGTGCATTTAATTTTGTTTCAAAATTAACAGCAATTTCCTTCACATCCCATTTCCCCCCAGATATTATGTGCAAATTGGATGAGGTCACCAGAAAGACATTTTGTTTAACAAGCGTTTATCTGAGTTTGAGGCAAGAGAATAAATAGACATTTCTTTTTTTCCAGATGGGAGAGAAGTATAAGAGTCCACATATCCAAGGCTACTGAATTACTGGATGAAAGTGTTTGTTTTCATAGCAAAAGACAGGTGTCTTTCTGTCCTTAAGATTTCTATAAATTGCCTCTCTACAGTGCACCACAAGGTGTGTGGATAGCAAATCTTTCCCTGCTGCAGATAAACCAAGAGAAAAGTCCATCCAAGAGAGGGAGGGAGGGCCACCCAAAGAACCGCGTATCAGCTTAATCTCCCAGAAAAGAGTTATTCCACTCTTGCTAGTAATGTCAGCAAAGGAGTCAGGGATATACTAGAAAATGCAGCAGACTGCAGAGAACTGCAGAAAACATGGATTAGAGCTGTGTTATGGGGATAAATATCTTGCAGATGTTAAGTAAAGCATCTCTGTAGCCAGACCTGATGAATCCTGCAGCACAGAACTGCAGAATAGAGGACTTTCTGCAAGCGATGATCCATCTGACTGCAACAGTTTTAAAAACTTAACACCTTTGTTTTAATGATTTTCTTATTTCATGTTTCATGCTGTCCATAATGCACTATTAATGGCACATGTCATGAGATCATGCCTTCAGCTGTCATCATTTTTTTTAAAGAAAAAGATCAAAGAATTATAATTGCAAAGTCTGCTTTGATTCATCTGTTCCTTAAAATGCACAGTGAGGGGTGATAAAATAATTTCTTCTTTATATTGACTTTGGTGAGGCCTATTTTCGTAACTTAGATTACTGAGGATTTGACTGTGCATAGTATTTCTATAAAGAAGACTGGTGTTTTACCCATTTAGATGTAGATATAACTGTATTTTGTAGGGCTGTGCTTTATGTGTATACAATTGCTTACGTACTGGTGTGCACACACACATACATCTGCCACCATGTGCATACAAATTTCAGAATTGAAAGTGCAAATCAATAAACCCTTTAGAAACACAGATGAATATCTGGCTGCAAAACCCAGTATTTGTTTGCTAGTTGCTAGTTCCAAGCTATGGCAAATAAACTCAAAAGCTACAGTGCGTTTTACGAATTTTCGCAGAAACTTCCAGCTCTGTAAAAATACAGGCTCAAAAAGCCACTTAGTGACTTTTTGTTGCTGTTCACAGTTAGGCTTGGTTTTATTTAATGGAGGAAATATTATTCCATTCTTTTGTTAAATTTGTAAGAGAAGAAGGACAGGACGAGACAGATTTATCCACCTTGAATGTTATTGGCATATTTTTGTATGTTTGCAGGGTCGGATTATTTATGCCGCTTAAAATTGACCAGCACATGAGTCCAGCAAAGAAACTGAGCAGAGAGATGGTTTTTCATCCCTGGATAATTCAAGAATTTTGCAAATGTGCTTTTGGCTTGTACATTATTATGATTTACAACTACTACCCACAGAAAAGGGAAAACACTACAGAAAATAACGAGATAAATTATTTAATGGTTTCAGCTTCATAATATGCAAAATGGAGCAATTATCTGCTCTAGTTCCACACATTACAGGACAGGGCAGTGGGAAATCTCTCCAGCTGGATGGCGGAATATTCCCTTTCTCATAACGGAGAAGCCATATCTTATCAACCCCCTGCTTAGAGCTGGGAGATCATGAGCTGGCTGGTCCTGAGAACAAGCAAAGCTGCTCTAGCATTAGAATCTCGGTGTAGGTAGTCTTGCACGCCGGGGCTGAGCCAAATAATCCATGTGAGATTAATGTGCACCCTAGCAAACATGCATATGTGTGCACATGTTTTTGTGTGTATATGAACCCAGTCCTGCACATGTAGTGCAGAGTCCCACAGAATGAAGCACATCAACAACAAATTGTTAAAGCTCTGTTAAAGCTCTGTTAAAAATGGAGATGAAATGGAACAAGTCTGGAATAGTTTTTCACAATGAGAACGATCAGCCATAGGAATAATCTCCCCAGGGAAGTGGTGGGTTTCCCAACACTGTACACTTTTAAGATTCGCCTGGACAGGGTGCTGGGTCATCTGGTTTAGACTGAGCTAATGCTGAGAAAGGTTAGACCTGGCCATTCTTGAGGTCCCTGTCGTATGAGTCTATGATTCTTTGAGAGAAGATCAACAGATCTGCCCTCCAAAGATTCACCAACTTGAAAGACCTTTCGAGATGCAGAATAAAAGGTCACCATCTCTTGATGAACAGGCTGAGGAAGAGAGAGTGTCCGTTACAGCCATTATTTATTTTCCTTTCTCAGCATTAGCTCATTCTAAACCAGGTGGCCCAGCACCCTGTCCAGGCAAATCTTAAAAGTGTCCACTGTTGGGAAACCCACCACTTACCTGGGGAGATTATTCCTATGGCTGATCGTTCTCATTGTGAAAAATTGTCCTCTTGTGTTCACTCAAAATTTCCCCAAGAGAAATTTGTACCCATTATTCCTTGTCCTTTCCAGGCAACTTTTTGTAAAAAGGGAGTCTATCTTCGTTATAATCATCCCATAAATATTGGAACATGGTGACAAGGTCTCCTCTAAGCCTTCTTTTCTCAAGGCTGAGCAAACCCAGTTCTCTAAGGCTTTTCTCATATGGCAGGCTTCCTATATGTGACACATCTGGTTAATTTTTTTTTTTTTAAACAAACTAGTTTACCATAAGGGCTGTTTTTGCCAGCCCTTTTGTTGTTCAGTCCAGTTGGGAGCTAAACAACACTCTCCTGCCCAATGTATAGCTCTCAGGAGACCATGTTCATGTATGTGTAAAAATTAAGCCATTAAGTCATTATGGATGTTAATTAATAGCCATCCTGGCAGGGAAGGGAGAAGAAGTCCTCACCTAACTTCTCCTGCTCACAGAGGTTTACAGAATGTAGAATTCTGCATTTTTTCCCCTTCAGTGGATTTTCAATGTGAAAAAAACCACTGCAATGTAAGGGGTGAGCTGAGCAATGACAGCCCTTACAGCTGAGCTCTGGTGTGTGTCAGTGCATGCAGAACCTTGGACAGATGGGTGTGTCCCACCAAGGCTGCAGGGGGGATGCAGAGGTTGTTTTATGTGATACCAGAATATTAGAACCCTAACTGTACAGTACAACCTTGATTCAAAACTAGGTAAAGGTCTGGTATATTGGAATAATTCCAGAAATTACTCCCTTATTTTTTAGAAACGTTGGGGACAAAATGTAATGCATCAATTCTGCCTATGAAAAACAATTTAGGGCCATGAAAGGGCTCATAGAGAACAGCCCCAATCACTGATGGATTGCTTGTGCATTATCCCTACTGATTACAGAACACTGCATCAGGATAAGTACTTTCACTTTGATTGAAGATACAAGGTGCAGACTTTGATCAAAATGAATTAAATGCTTACTCTGCAACACTTTCCCAACTGCAGGCAGAAGACAATCCAAGCAGGAACTGGAATTGTGATCCATGTACAATGGGATGATATTTTCCAACCTAAATGATTCTGTGATTCTGTGAAGTCAAAGGTAAAACTCTGTAACCAACACAAATGTCGAACTGATTCATCGGTAATAGGAGATTTATTCTATTTGCACTTTAAAGTCACTAGGATTATATAAATGTCAATTTTCTTCCAAGGCTGTGTTGGTGTAGGCACAGAGTAAGTAGGTTTCTTTAGCAATGAAATGAGAGTTAGAGTCTTAGGGCAGTACAAGCTGCTGCTGGATGCTTCTCTTTGATGTATCACCCTAGGAGCCAAGCTCCAGAGGGGCATCTGAAAGGCAGGAGCCCTGGGCATTAGCTACCTCTGACTGTTGACACCCACTGATTGGAAAAGCAAGTGGCTTCCCGCTTGCAGTGGGAAATGTTGTGCATAAAGTTGGACGTCTCTTCATGGCCTCCTCTCCCTCACTGCCCTTCCCACATGCATCAGGACCACGAGCAGTAACTGCTCTCCTGAGCACCAGGTGCAGTGACACTCCAGCACTTCCCCAGCAAGTGCTCAGGAATTTCTTAGTGTTCCCCTCATGCATGGCTGAGCCCCAGCAGTTCAAGCCCAGCTTCCCACATGACTGGAATGACCCTTTTTTGTGTGAGGCTGTAACTTGGAGTGAGTCACCCACCACACAGCATGGAGAGGTTATGGGCAGCCTCTGCAAGTCCCCATTCCAGGATGGTTGATATGCAGTGCCTCCCTGCACACCCTGCTGAGTCCAAACCTGTTACACCTCTTCCTCCTCCCGTCCCATCTCTGCCTTTCTCTTCTGTTTTGCTTTATCCTGCTTGAACTTAGGGACTGAACTGAAGTATGTGGGTTTAAAACTGGGCTAAATCAGGATATGTATTAAAAAGTCACTGACACCAATGACTGCATGGTGTTATTCTCCTCTTACTTTGGTGGTCAGCATTTAGCACTCATGCTTGGCTGTACAGATAAACCAAGTACTCTGCCTACTAGATTTAGCTAGATAGAAGTGCAGAGACTGCTGTTAGAATTGGCTGCTCAGCAAGGCAGTGGCAAACAGAAATTCAGCTGCCTTCTTGATTTTTCTCTGTTAAATGATCTCTTTACACATAGGTTAATCTGTCATGCAAATTGTCAAGTGAAACCCAAGCTTGAAAACAACTCATGCCCTCCTCATTTCATCAGGTTAGTTCCCTATTAAAAAAAAAATATTTTTCTCTTTTTCTTTTTTTTTGAAGAAACAGCTGTTTCTGTGGAAGAGCTACAGACACTGCATTCCCAATAACTTCAGTTTTAACTCCCTTCCTTTTTCTCTGCTTCTGTGATCTATTACTTAAACATAGACTAGGTTGAGAATAAAGAAAAAAAATGTTGCACACTAATTTTTTATGTATCACCTTGCTTTTCTGTATAGATTCAGCTGCCTCCTGAAACTCTTTGAAACAGAGGAAGACTCTGCTTTTTTTTGTTGTTGTTCCCATCATGAGAACAAACATCACATATGATTATCTTATAAGAGTAAAATTGGCCTTTCTTGGATATGCTGTTAGAATGATTGGTTTTGAAGGAGGATATAAGAAGCAGAGGCTTTGACTGGAAAAAATGGAGGGATTGCAAGGGAATATAGTACAAGGATGTTTCTTTTCAAAATGGGTGCAAATTGTAGGAGACTATTTCTAAAAAAACACATAAACCCAGTCAGTAATCCTTTGAAGAGTCTTAAATTTGCTCCACACTGAAATATAGAGGAGAGAGATAGTAAGGGCTGTAAGGGCTATATCCAAGGTACCCAAGAACAAAGCTCTAGAATGTGCAGCAGCAAGCTTTGTTATTCATTTCAGTTGCTGCAAAATGGGCATGGAAATTGTTCCATTGCTGACTGAAGGCAATTTTGTTTGATCATACTTACTACATGCAATTTTGATACTTCTTTTCTTAGGCAATGAAATAAAGATATATGAAAAACGCTACAAAAAGACATAAGATTATATTCAAGAAGCCACATCTCTTTAACTCTTTTTACTATTTGAATATTCAACTGCAACAATTTTAGTTTTGAATGCCATGAAGCATGAAATGCCATCCTAAGTTAGGTATCCAGTTTGAACAAAAAACTTTGCTGTCCAGTGACACAGTTCAAATTCAGTGGGTACCATTTATTCTGGCATTTTGGTTCAGATCAAGATGACTCCACTTAAATACATTCCTTGCCTGTCCTCACTTTGGTTCCCTTTGCAGGGTAGGCTCAGGGACGCACAAACTGGATCCCTTTGAGAGGCAGCAGTATGGGAAGGTGTACTTCAGGATCACATTCCCTGTGTTCCCAGCGTCACTGGACACAGGTTCTTGGGACCAGAGCACAGCTTTGAAATGTGTATGCTTTGAATGTCAATGTCAGGCCCTCTGCACCTGCTGGTTTGCTTTGCAAATCTCCACACTTCTGCCTGATACAGAATGAACATTCTGTACACAGAATTTGATCTCCAGTCAGAGGTGAGGTGTGTCAGCCAAGGCCTCTGGAAGGAGATCTCTACCTGCCTAAACCCAGGCACCATAACCAGTCTGGCAAGATTTCTCCTGGGATGTTTTCATATTTTTCACTCTCTACATCAGGAATATAACTGTTTATGCCTGGAGCTAAATCAATACCTAAAGTTTGGGTGCAAGTTGCAATGGAGTTCAGCTTCCTTACTGAGTGGTGGAAGCTTTGCTTTTGAACTCCCTTTATCAATTAATTATTTTGAGCAGACATGATAATTTAAAAGAGTATGTTGATTTGCCTACTAACTTTTCTTTTGGGCACAACAGATAAATATTACAAGTGAGATTCTAGTCCTTTCAAAAGAAAAAACTCATAAACTAGAACTCCCTTTAGCATGTATTGATGATCATAAAACCCTTTTCAGAGGGTTTCACATCTTACTTTTAATTCATACTTAATGTTTTATCAAAAAAGTTTTACATATACTGCATTTTTAAAGCCGTCCTCAGATACTCTTCTTCTGTTTCTGTGGTGTCCTACTTCCCTCTCCCTCTCCCTCTCCTTCTCTCTCTCCCTCCCTCCCTCTCTCTCTCTCTTATGCACATATAAATATTTTATGGAAAACAGATGGTCTGGTAAAGTTGCTATCCACTTAAAAAGGCAGAAGATGAAACAGAATGGATCATATTATTCCCTAATTTATGCTCATAAAATAATTCTATTAACATCAAAGTAGGCACTCGAAGCTGTAGGATTTACCTCCACGTACTGAAGTGAGATACCTACACAAAGCCTAAATCATAATTATTGTTCTAGGATGACAACTGTAGTTAACCAGGGAATCCTTGCAATAAGAAAACGATGTGCAGCAAAATGGTGTTTATACATGATCAAAGAAAATAAATATTGGCTGAAATGGACACTCTTTCTTCTTCAGCCTGTTCATCAAGAGACGGTGACCTTTTATTCTGCATATTGAAAGATCTTTCAAGTTGGTGAATCTTTGGAGGGCAGATCTGTTGATCTTCTGTCAAAGAATGATGGAGGCTTGGAAGCCAACTTTTAAGCTCCTGGAATTTAAATAAAAAATGATCAATCGTAATAAATGATCAAAAACCTGTTTCTTTTCTTCATAAATGGTAAGTGTATCTCTTTGTTCGTTCTATTGTGAGGAACTAACCTGAAGGTAATTTAGTCTCTCTTTTCTCTGTACAATACCAGCTGGACATTCCCCTAAAAACCTGGAGAATCTGAGCAATTCATTGTGAGAGAGTGGCCTCTGGAAATAGGGCATGTAACAAGAAATCATGACTATAATAAATTAAGTCATTATTTATTCCACAGTCAACTTAAATGTTACTTAAATTTGAATTTTCCATCAACTGCCTATATAGAAGTTCATCAACAACCTACACTGATTAAGGGAAAGGATGATTATTATCTTCCACAAATAGCTTCTCAGCAAGCCCTGATTTCAGCACAGAGACAAATGGAAACAATCTTTTCAAAGGACTGCTTTGAGCATAGCATTAGGAGTTGAACGAACTAATTTTTGTCCTTTTAAACTTTTGGATGAAATAGTTTCTGAACTCTTGTGGGCTTTTCATGCTGACAGTGGTTTTCTCCTTTCATGGGGAAAAATGTATGGGATCCTACTACTGTAACTTCTCCTAAAATGGGGGAACTAATGTTATTCGTTTGTTTTCTGAGCTATTTTTCGAGCTGGCAAAGTGTACATTGCCAAAACCATTTGTTTAATGTGTATCAAGACTCAGTTCAGATTTTGAAAATATATACATAATGTCTATTTCAGAATTTGATTCAGAGGTGCTCTTAACAATTTATAACAATATGAGCCATACACCTATCAAACAGCTGAGACCACACTTCAATCTGGCTGCAAGTGTTCTTCTGGGGTCTTCAGCAGAAGCAGTTTTTCAGCTTAAAATTTTAATCTTAAATAGGTGGCTATATGCTATTATTTTCATTTTTTATTTTATAGTTAAAATATTTCTGATGAAAAAGTAACCTGCAAGCACTTTAAATTTGCTTTTTAAGGAAAAAAAAAAAAGTAGTGTTTGCAATGTTTGAATCTGATTTGTTTCATCCTAGTTATTTGAGTACATTGCACTAGTGGTCCTCAGACTCTTATAAGCTGGGACTGTATAAAAACTTTAAAAACAGGGTTATTTTTCTGCAAAATATGGATTTTTGTGTCATTAAAAAATGCTTTACAAGCTCTCTGAGGTTACCACTGCTGGAAGAAGTCCTGTTGTTAATCTTAATGCCAATGACAACGCATTTAGAGACTCACAGCACTGACTTCTAGGACGGAGATTGTAAATGCAGATTTATATTGGATGATGTGATGGGAATTGGTGACGTGTTTGTGTGCATGTACAACACCTAGGTTGGAAACTTATTTTATTGTAGTTGGAATACCACCAAGAAAATAGGGAGAAATTTTGCTGGTTCCTGTTATAATTTAAATTGAGGTCTAAACTAAACATTTTCTTATGAAAGAGGTTTTTGAAGGATGAATGGAGTAGTCAGTCCTCTATAAAAAAGAGACTAATTTGAAAAAAAGCTGGTCTATCCATCCAAAGGAATCTGCCTGCACTAGAGATATTTTTCTGTCTCTAAAATGATGCTGTTTGAAGTTCTTCTGCACAAACTTATTTGAACTGCTTGGCTCTATTTCCTTTCTGTGTACTCACTCCTAAGCAAAAATAGAAATTTTTATATGCATGAAATCACATTTTCTACTGAAATATTTGCATGTGAATGGTTTTGAGTCTTTCACTTTGAAATACACTTTTAAAAGTTCTTTAATAATGAAAAGAAGCTAGCAAGGATTTCTTGTTAGAACCAGAACTTTACGAAAAGGATAGGCCAACAAAAAATAATGGTGAATTTATAATAGCAAATAGTGGCACTTTCTTTGGCATAAATGACCTC
This sequence comes from Chloropsis cyanopogon, assembly GCA_013400585.1. Taxonomy (NCBI): domain Eukaryota; kingdom Metazoa; phylum Chordata; class Aves; order Passeriformes; family Irenidae; genus Chloropsis; species Chloropsis cyanopogon. The sequence goes on along the minus strand of WEZZ01026049.1, from coordinate 169 downwards.
TTATAAAGTATCAAAATGACAAGAAGCACAATGGAATAACACCAAGAGCACAGGAGAAGAGACAAGTTTTGAACTAACATCAGGAACATGGTAAGAGGAGTATAAGCAGAGGGCTGTTCTGCATGGCTGGAAAGGAAAAGTAGAGAGTTTCAGTTCTGTGTGAAAAGAC
>WEZZ01026048.1:98714-119653 GCA_013400585.1 Chloropsis cyanopogon | reverse complement strand
TTACCTTTAAAGTGTATGTCCCCACGAGTTTTAGACCTGAGTGCCAGAAAGGCGTACGGANACCTGAGTGCCAGAAAGGAGTACGGACTCAGGGCCCGCTTCCTTTGAATGTGAGAATGTCCTATCCCTGGTGAGAACCAGTTGACATAGTCTTTTCGTTTAGTACCTTGTTCTGCAGAAAGAAAGATAAAAGAGAAAAGAATAGTTTGTAGAAAAAGAAGGTTGTTAAAGTTATTGTTATAGTTATAAGTCATTTTAAGTTGTACAACTGTAAATTGTGTAATTTGAATTGTAAAATGTATATTTTTAACCCCACCTCTTATTTTCATTTTGTAAACAAAAAAGGGGGAATTGTAGTATTGCGTTTTCCTATGTATTTTATTGTATTGTGTATTGTACAATGGTTCATTCTGTACCCCCCTTTCCTTAAGTTACCTTGGTTTTCCCCTCGAGCCATTGGCCGTCCCTTGGCGTCAATCCTCCCTAATGTCCACCCCTTCCCCTAGAATGTTCCTCAGTATTCTGTATCCTATTGGTGTATGTAAGCTATTCCCCTCCTATGCAGGCCCCTATTGGTGTAAACATTACAGTCTCCACCCAGGTTTCCTCCCCTCATTCCATACCATTGGCCCATTTCCCTGTGACTCCACTCTCCGAGTGTCCCTTATAACCCTCTACCCTACCCCTGGTCGAGGTCCTCTGCAGATCTACCTCATTGCCTTCTTGCCTCTGCACCTTGTTTCTACTTAGACTTGTAGTTAATAAAGTATCTACAGCAGCAAGCAAGGCCTGTCCCGTGACTGTGTCATCATTCTACGCTGATCCAGAGGAAGAGGAGGGCAGCTGCGTGGGAGGTTCAGGGTCTGCCGGGGGAAGATTGTCACGCCCCTGCCAAGCGCTTGGGTCATCCTTAGTGAAGCGCGACGCGACAAGGTATATTAGCAACTCCACTGGAAACAGAATCATAAGGAAGCACAATTTAATAGTGTTTTGAGTTCAAGCCTCCATTTTGACGAGATATTTGGTACAGACATTTTACACTAATTCTAATTCTATTGCAATTTTATTTAAATTTATTTCTTCTATTTAAATTTAACCAAGGGAGAAGATTTTTGTTATTTACCTGATGAAATATATTGACAAATATTTATACGTTCATGTACTGGCATAAAACTCCCAATGAATCCAGATTGAAAGAGCTGTCCTGCATTATTTCATCTTTATGCACTCTAATTTAGTTCCCTTAAATACTTACATGCTCTTATCCATGTGCCTGATTGACTTTAATTATATAAAATGGCAGAGTGGCTGCAAATCAAATTCCTCACTCACGTAGTCATCCAATAATTATTTCTGTGAAAAATTGCAGAATTTTCCTGAAAAGCACTCCAAATGATTCCATCAGTAATAAACACATTTCTGGGAGAAAGATTGCTCTGATATTTAGGTCTTTACTCTCAAAATTTGGTCAGAAAAGCTATTCTATCAATACTAGATTGTGATGAATGTATTTTGATTGTAAACCCAGTGTTTCTTTTGTACTTGCCAAAGAAATTAGGTTTTTCCAAATGATAAGCAAGGAAAAAACAGATTGTTTCAGAGGTATGGGAGGGGCAAAACTATGTTTCCTCCTCTATTTCTCTTTTCCTCTAGCAAAAACCAGTGAAGGGCCTTAGGGAAGAGTCCCCTTAAGAAAAAAGCAGAGATTGTTGTGAGGGAGGGAGGAGAGATTGAGGGAAAGCATGAAGTGCTGCCATTGGAGAGGGCCAAGACAGCTGAATCAGGGTGATAGAGACTTTTCATTATCAGAAACAATTCCTCCAGCAAGAACAGCATGGGAGTTCATGAAATGTTTTTGAACTTGGATTCCTGATAGGAGCTCATTACATAACTTGTGCTTTGTGAGTGCTGGCAACTGGCAACCTACAGAAAGACACAGCCAGAAGCAATGTGCTCAGCTGCTTGCTTTTTTAAAAAAAATCACCTATATCTGGGCCAAGCATTAAACAGACAAGCCTGTCTTTTACCCCTCCCCCTGCCCCCTTCATCAACAGAAGTCTGGTTTTCATCACAGATTAATAAACCAAACCTTCTATCATTTTTCTCTGCTTCCCACAGCCTTTTGGTAGGAGTTAACAATGCTTCAAGTCAACATTGCCATAGTGCTTGAAATGTCTTTGCATGTTTGTTCACTTGAAAGAGTTGTGGCGAGGGGATTAGAGAAGGGCTTTTAATCCGTCACTGCGTACAACCTCAAAAACTTTGGGATGGTTTTGATCACATTTGGTTTGACAAAAATCTGTTGAACTGTCTTGCTAATTGTCTTTTATAATAACAATAATTTTTTTTTTTTTTTAAAAAGAGCTCGTGTTATATATTCAACTGTCTCCAGAAGTGATTATTTGTATCATATGCTGTTAAGGAAATAAGTCTAAATGCTGAGGAATTCCAATTAAGCAGGCTCAGCTGGAACAAATAGCCGTAGGATTTCACAATACTGTTCTGAAATTATTGGCAGGCCCAGAAGCTGGGGAAATTCTTGAATTTTGGGGTTTTACCATGGTGGACATAGCCACTAAATCTTACTTGTTTTCAAATCAGTGGGTTTGTAGACCGTGTGATTTCACAATTGCTGTCACTGGTTGTTCCTCTTTCTTACTTTCTCTTCCATCTGCCCTAAAAAAAGATGAAATTTTAGCCAAGCAAGCAGAAACTCTTCCACATTTCTAAGAGAAGTGTTTATGGGACTAAACACCATAGAATTTCATTGGGTTCAGATGGGTTGTTTATGAGGAAAAAACTTAGGTTATTTTCCTTGGAGGTGGAGGCAATTCTGTTGAGCCCTTGAGGGGAACCGCATTGTAGGTATTTACTGAATCTGTGAAAATTTAATAGTAAAAACACCTATTAAGTTCTGCTGTAATGTATAATTTTCTGTGTAGTATGCTCATCAAAAAACAAGTTAAAACTTTTCTGTGTTGTATAACTCTAATTCACTGTTTATATGATAAACACTTCTCTGTTTTGTTTTCCAAGGGCCATCATTCCCTGCCTGCCTAATCTACTGCTGCTAACAAAAATGACAGTAACAAACCAGGGAGGAATAGCTTTCTCTGGCCCTTTGCTTTCACTCTGCTGGGTGAACACATGTTTTTTTTTTCCCTTTGCCTTTCCTCTCTCCTCCTTTTCAGAGAAAGGAAACCATTTTTATGTTGTACTAAGGAAAAGTGATTGAAAAATAGAAGCCCATACTTTTCTCCTCAGCAAGCGGAGATCTGTTTTCAGTCTGATGTTTGGTGAAAGGAAGCTTCAGAGCTGCAGGCCAGCTGCCAGGAATGTCTGATTTCCTTTCCACCCACTCCTATGATCCTCCCTTTTGGCAGTGATTACGGATGACCACAGCTGTCATGCTGGGTCATGGTAAGCTGTCAAGCAAGGTAGTACATGAGATATATGAGGCCCAGTCCTTGATCTGGAGAACAAGATCTTAAACTGAATGTGGTATCAGCCAGCATGTGAACATAGCACAGCAAGAAGAGCTGGGCTGATGTCAACTTGTTGTTCCGGTTCCTTGAGGAGATGGGCAAGCCATAGGTGCTTTTCTAACCTTTATACAGCTCGTGGTATCTTGAAGCATGAGGTGGGGTTGTAATTTAGTCAGAGCAGATGATTGTCAGGAATAGGCAAGTCCTTCCAGCCAGCTGAAATGAGAAATAAGCACTTTGCGTGGCTCTCACCCAATAAGTGTGTAATAATAGAGGCCAAACTCCGTAATCAGTGATCAGAACAACAGCATTCAGGTGGTTATGAGCGTACAGCACTGTGTGGGTGACCAACTGTTGACATTATGGATGTGACTGAAAATCAGCACAGAATTGCAGACTTCAGAAAATGATGGATACTTTTGTCAGAGACGTAACTTCTATAAATAGGACTTGCACTCTATGTAAGGCAGTATTTCATTAAGCTTCATGTGCTCAGTGCCAAGTGCATAAATGTCTTCTGAAGGGGTAATATTTTATTACATTTTATGCTGTTATGCTGGGTTCAGAATGCACTTTTTGCTGTAGCATCTGTTCTTCTTCTAGTATATTAAATAACATGACTAAAATCCATTAGGTGTTTGCTCTGTATGCCTTCCTCCAGAGGGGGAGGCATTTGTGATGAAGTGTTTGTTTTTAAAACATAAAAGAAAAAGTTGCTTTCTCTTTCCCAGAGAAAAAAGGTCAACACTAGAGGGACAGAAGGTCATAAATGCTGTGATTGTCCATTGTTTTTGTGGGAGTTTATTGCTGCTTTAGGCTGGCACAGCCAAGGAACTTGCCTTCAAAATAGCGTCAGGGTATGTGTATGTAGGTGATGCTGATTTCCTTTGGTTCTCATTTAAAACAACAGGGTCCAATACCTGTAGTCTTGCTCCAGCTGGAGGATGATCACCTTAGTGAGTTCCATGTGAATTTCATTTGGTATGATTTACTTCAGAATAACAAACATAATTTCATCCCTTTTGCTCTTTATTCTCACAAAACACCTATGGCCTTGGAAAAAATCTTTCATAAAATTGAATTTGACTTTATTAAGCTCTTACACAAGGTTAGTAGAAAATTCCAGGAACCGTCTGGACAAGGGCCAGTTTCTTTACTGATTTCTCCTAGCCAAAAAAGGCAAGTAATGACTACTTTCACAAGGCTGGGGAATCCACAGCTACAGCTAAGAGGGGTAAAAAAAATGTCATAAATAAACAAGTCCATCCACAAACCCTTCCTCAGGAAACCAGCATGGGAAGCACAGACATTTAGAATGACAATCCAGCATGTTTTGCCAAAGAGAGACTGCCACAAGAGACTTTCCAAAACAGCTGTAGAAATGGTTGCAGTTTCCTTGAACGTCCCTTTAATAGCATTATAGCCTCTACTGTTTGTATGTTAATCTAATTTTTTTCTGCTGTCAGCTGTATTTATTGCCATTGTATAAAGTTGTTAACCTTCATAAGTAACCCTTGAGAGGGAGTGACAGGCTTCAATAAATGCAGCTGTCCATGAAGTCATTTACCTTCCAGTCTCTGTTCATTCAGGTACAGTCAGTTTTGAGGCTGGGACAGAAGCTGTCGTTCTGTCTCCCTGTGGGATACCACGTTTGCTTCATTTGTTCAGAAAGCTTTTCGTAACTGTCCCATGTCTGGAGCACTCAGGAGTGAATATGCTTCCTCTCTTTGAATAATGGTTGAACTCCCCGTGGAAGAGGAGGTATTTAAATAACCGTGTTGCCATGTAGCATATCTCATGATTCCAATCCTCAGAGTCCCTGAGCTATCTGAGCACATATTTATAATCAGCTTGGTGAATGCTCTCTCTGGCTATTTATCAGCTGTGAGCCTGTGTTTCCATTTTATAAGTGCAACTCTATAGCTTAAGAATATGGTATGTCCAGTCGTTAGCAGAATTTTTAAATTTTTTTTGTCTCCAAGAACAGAAAGTTCCCAACATAGGACAAACCTCCTTTGTGTAATAAATACACATATACTTTTTTCTCTTTGCTTTCCTGACTTGGACTATGGGACATAGTTGCTGAGATGCAAAAGGATTTTTGTGTCTGGCCCTCCCTGCCATGTTAGAGGTTTAGCTCTAAATATATTTGCAGCTGGCAGGACCTGTGTCCATACTGTTGAACACTTCTACACTCAAAACTCCCAAATTGACTTTTGGAAGAAGTCTCTGGCCTACGCTAACTAACTTCTGAGCTGTGTCTAGGAATTATATGCAACCTGGCACTCTCCCAAAATGCTAGCTGACCCACACTACATCTGTGTCAGGGCTGCTCCACCCCTTTGATAGGAGAGACATTTGACATTGCTTAATCTACAAGGCCATGTACAGTTGTTAGCCATAAACAGGCTCATCAGTACTGGGTAAAGGGAAGACTCAAGCCCCTTAAATGAGACTCAGATGCTAAATTTCAGTTCAGGTTGAAAATTTGCAAGGCTATCTGTAGTCATCATGGCTACTGAAACCCAGAGACACAATTTTGTAAATAATTTCTTTTAAAGTAGTATTTAAAGTACTTAAGTACTCAGAAGCAATGCCATTTTGGCAAGACTGAGTGCCCTGGCATGGTGAAAACACCATCAGAAGTCACAAAATGGGCTTCCCTGATCTGACATCTCCTGGAGGTTTGGGTTTGGTAGTTCTGTTCATGGTGACAGAGGTGGTTTGAGCACAGAAATGAGCACCTGTGGCTGCTTCCATTTAGAAGTGTGGATGGTGCTGGTGGTGCAACACTGAGCTGTGTGTCAGAGCTGCCACCCAAATGTTCAGAGCTGTGTCTTTCACCTCAGATAAGAGCAATTGAGGCTTACCTGGAAAAACTCTGGGGTTTTCTGCTGAGTGAGGTATATATGGAGTTGGGATCCTGAGGGTGCTGTGGGTGTAATGTTCTGATTGCCTGTTTCCTTCAGAAGTCTTCTGTCCTCTGTGCTGAAGCTTAAGGTGAAGGGTGCTATTAACACTGGTTTCTTGGAACAGAGAACATCCTCACCCAAAGGGATGTGTGAAGGCCCTGAACACAGAAAGGGTTAATAAGTATTTCCTGTGATGAGCAATAAATTTAAAGAAGATCTGAGGCTTAGAGAAATGATGATTTCCTGACACATTCCTCCATTTAGTGTTTCCTTCAGCATCTTGGCCAGCTGAGGCAGGCCCTGGCAGCTGGGAATCCCATTTCCATTGCACCTGTGTGATGACACAGGAGTTGCCACCTGGGCTGAGGTTTGCCAGCCGGCCCTGGCAGCCCAGCCCAGCAGCAGAAGTGAGCATAACATCACCCTGAGTCCCACTGAAACACAGGCAGCACTGACCCAGGGAAATTGAGGACAGGTGTCTGGTGTCCTCAGTAGTGCCTGGGCCATGAGGCTGTGTGCTACAGGGTACATTATGTTGCTGAAATAAAAAATGGTGCCTTGAAGGGACAGTGTTTTTGTCTGTCTCAGTTGAACTTATGCTAGCAAACAAGGAAATTCCAGAAAAACGCTGCAGAGACCTTCATGTTCTCCATCTATTGACCTTGCATGAGAATCACCCACCCCTTGCAGCAAGACTCTGCATTTTACTTGTTTTGTCAGCCTGCCTTCTCCTTATAATTGAGCTCTATTTGCATCTCATATTTATTACTGGGCAACCATCAAACAACTGCTTCAAGACAGGCTTTGGACTAAGACTGCTCTATTGGTCAAAGCTTATATCCTGTTGTCACCAGTAACTCCACTGAATATCACAGAATGCTGGAGACACACTTTTTGAAGGCTGTAAACTGCCTTGTGTTAGACAATCAAAAATGAGAATCAATGCTCGGTTTCAAAAGTTGAAATTTACAGTTTTAAAACAAATCTTCCCACTTCCAGAAAGATATTTTATGTGGAAGGAATCTGAACTAAAAATTGTGTTTAAGAACAAAACATAAACTGTTGTGAAATGTGGATTGACTCAGATTTTTTGTGGATGTGCTAATAGATTGGAGAAAAAGACCAACTGTTAGAAGTGCATAAAATTCTACTTGTTTGCTATCCAAATAGGAATTTAACTGAAATGAAATGGATATAAATTTCTGTTCAGACCTACTTCAGCTGGTTCACATCCTATCCTACCTGGGATAGGACATGAACCAGATTAAAGAGGAAACCATTTAACACTTTGTGAAGAAAAGAATTCTGCCAGGGTGAAGGACTGAATTAGAAATGACTGGATTCCTCATGAAGGAGTCATCAGTCATGAAGTTTTATTTTTTGTGCGTGCTCTCAAGAGAGCAGGCAGATCTAATCTGTGAGGAGCTGACTGCTGACTCAGGCTGCTGCGGGAAGGCGCGGAAGGACAGCCAGGGAAATCTCTGACCTTCACTTTGCCGCTGACTGTCACTTGGGGTTTTCCTGCCTGCAAAGGTGGCAGTGGGTTGGGGTGGCTGGGGAGGAAACAGAGACCAGAACCATTGACCTCAACCTCAACAGAATACAGAAAAAGACAATAAACTCCAGGAGGAAAAACACAGGATTGATTTACCTAGGAGGAAGTGAGAATATTAAATTCTTTCAAGTAACTTCAGGAGGTGTAATAGAGGAAATCTATTGAAAACACATAGAGTAGACATCTGTCTCTAACCAGGAATTCCTATGGCACACAAAAGTGATAGATATCTACTATATAACCAATATTTTACTACTGATTAAACCTGTGAATACTGTGGGATTATTGCAGAGAGTGAGAGACTTTTGTGCAGTCACTCCTCTTTTTAAAAGCATGGGAAGGCCAGAGTTTAACAGTGGGCAAGTTGCAAATGGTAACTTAAGAATCCCACCCTGGACAGAAATTCTTTGTTTCTTTTCTCATTTCAGTACTATATTACATTGACTCTGGTTTCCATGTACCAGAAGCATATATCAAATCTTTATCATAACCTTAGGTTCTTAGGCACAGAGATCAATTCACACATGTCGAGGGAAGTTCTTACACTCCAACTGCACTTTGCTGACTGACAGCACCTACATGTATGGAGATAACAGAGCACCAGAATTTAGGAATTATGTCCTGTCTGATGATGAAGATGAAATAGTGGAAAGTATTCTCTTTCTCTCCAGTCTGTTGAGTTTGCTGTTTTTATATATCTTAACCTAGACTAAATTTTCATACAGTTTGAACATGAAAAAATAGAATTTCTGTCTTTTATAAGATACACATTCATTAAGAAGGAAGCTAGAAAACCATGTTTAGAGTAATTCCTTCTATGACAGAGAGATGAAAAGATCTAACTTGTTCGCCCCAACTCCATAAGCTAAACTGTAGCAACACAATTCTATAATTAAAGTGAAAATAAATTTTACTCCTTTGTTGATGCCATATTGCCAGGTAATTGCAATCCTTTTTGGTTTTGTGCCTAGAACATTGTGTTCAGGCTCAGTGCTGTGAAAGAAAATCCAGTAAAAAATCTATTTTGCCATATCAAAAGTAGTTCTTCTTATTTCAAGGAAAATAATGAATTTTGTCAAACCAACAGTTATGACTAAGTGGGCCCAAGTACAAGAAAAACTGAATGAAATGGTATGGTTTTAAACCGCTTAATTTTTTTCCCAAAATACCTTGAGAAAAAGTTTCCTCAGAATCTACCCTGTAGCATGTGAGTAAAGGAAAAACATACCTATGACTTACTATGAGTGTCTCTCATCACAATATACTGTAGCTCATCTTTTCTTTATTCTCTATATTAATGTTATAAGTGACTGAACACATGGAAATACACCTTACTATATCAGTATTTACTTGATGTTCGCTGTGTCGAACAATGGCTTGGCAAAAGAATCACTGCTAGGTTTAAAGCTCTCTTGGCTGGCCCAGAATGAAAGTGGAGTTTAACATTTTGTTTACTGCTTGTTCGTTGTATATCATCAGGGCTACATGATGTGTTTAGACAGTCTAGTTCTCATTCTCATAATTAAAGAATTCCTGAGTGCAAGAACACTTCTGAGAAAGCAGCAGAATTAGATCAGTAGAGGAGATCTGATTTATGTGAGCTATTGTCTCTCTGATATTGGATGTCTCCAATCTTCTTAATTTGGGAAGATCAGGATATCAAATGCATAGGGATTTTGTAACAAGTGCTTTAGATTCAGGTGCACTGTGGATTTAATTTCTCTAAGCAGTTTGCTGCCCTTCTAATATCTTTAGAGTTGAGTTAGTCTATTTGTAGGGTCTAGTGAGTGGTTAAACCTGACTTTCCGAAAATGTGCAGGTCACAAGTGATAGTATGACCAACTGAAAAGCCTTTGGGAAGTTCTCTTCTTTAGAGAATCTAAAGTTATTTTTCACCTCTGAGTTATCTTGAGTCTAAGTGTTCATTCAACTGAATGCCAGCTGGTAGGAATATTTCTGTAATTGCAGAGTGACATAATAAATAGGGCTGAGAAACTTCTAAAGCTGTGACTGTCCCACTTCAGATGGGCACTCTGGCAGCATTTGCTGTACAAGGGAGTCTTCATCAGCTAATGGCAGACTCAGTTGTAGCAGCATGGCAGACCTGTGGTTATGTATTGAGGCCGGAGAACCTTTGGAAAAGTCATGCTCCAGTAGGCTATGTTCCCTAGAGTAGGATCTGAGAGGATATGGGGAGAATGTTTGATGGTGTGTCTGGCTTAAGAAATACAAAAATCAATACACAAAAGGAAACTTTGTATGCTGTTGGTTGGTATCTACTTCCAGTAAGAAATTAAAAAGTAGGAGTACTGCCTCATGGCAGTCTTGTGTTTACCTTTCATGCTGTGCAGGTAGAAATATAGAACCTTAATATGTAATTTTTATGTTTTCAACCTACTCTGCATTTCCAATGGTGAATATATTTCCAAAGGTGAACACCAATTTGCCTGGTGTTACAAGCAAATTCTGGAGAAGATAACAAGACAAACAAGACAAGCACGCACTAGAGGTGAACCAGGTAGAGGATTTAATATTATGGGGATGAGAAGCTACTGCAGACACATAGCTGGAGCTGTGGGTTGGGTACTGTGTAAATGACCAGCACTTTCAATGTTATTTTATTCCTAAAACCACTGGCACTGCTGAACAAACTGTGTGGAGTACATTCACTTTCATTTTGGTTGTTGTAACTTCTTCCTTTAGATAATCTAAAATTAAATACTCCGTGGATCCAGCTACAAAAACTCAAATAGCTGTGTATGTAAAAGAAAACTCCTGGTAAACTGAGCATCTCACTGCCACAGAGCATCACAGACACTTGCTGTGGGATGTTTGGTCTGCTGACAGACTGGAGCAGGACAGGGAGTACATGGGGACCTACTGGAATACATCCCAAGAGTAATGGCTTATAAAGACTAGCAATAAATAATAAATGCCCAAGGTAAGATTCTTTCTAATGAACATTTTAATGGTTTCTTTTCCCCAGTAGGGGACTTTCAGACTTCTTAATAGAGGCACAGAATGAACCCTTTGTGCTGCGGCTGTCTCTCTCCATCACTTTTTGTTTTCTTCTTGCCTGTCCCTTATTGCTGGCTGCCACTGCTTCACTCTGCCTCCAGCTGTGAGGGCAAAGTTTACAGTGTCTTCAAAACCTGCTCTTTGTTTTCTTTGGTTGGGGTGAAGCATGGTGAGGGACAAAGCAAAGTGCCTCCCTGCCCATTGGAATGCTCTGGGCAGCATTCCTGTGCCTCAGCCCTGCTCCCTACACCACGCATGAACTGGGAAGAGAAGAGCCCAGCCTGTGTCTGCAGCAAGACACCATCACAGGCTGCCAATGGTGAAATTAGCTGGATAAAGTTTTACACCATCAACCAAGGCAAACTTCAGACATTTTCACATGAAAGCAATTGTATTGCTCTCCAGTGCACCCATGCTGTGTGCATAGCTCATCTTTTCCTTTAGATTCCTTGCTAGATGCAGGATTCTTTCCTTTTTCCCCCCACAGTTTGCCTAAAGTTTTTCTAGGTAACCTTCATGATGGAAAACAACTTCATGTTCTGCCCTAGTGATATACCAAACTCCATAATAACAGCAAATATGAATATTAGTTTCCTATCAAAGTGTTTTGTGTTAAAATTGAGTCCTGCTGTGAGATTATGCCTAGCCACCTTTAAATAGTTAAGAACTGTATTTTTAACTGGAGTTAGAATATTTCCTAAAGGAACCTACAGTCTGGGATGGAGTCCAGATGTACATTTGAGATGGCTAAAATGGAAAGTCCTGATTTTTTATTAGGCATGCCATTCAGAGTGCAAAATGAAGTGTGAGCAAAGAGAGCATGTTGGCATGGCAACAGCAAGTAAAATTTAATGCAACAGGTTTTGATTCTGACCTGCAAAAGGAACTGTTTGTCCTTAGAGACAGCTTGTAGCCCATAAAAATTTTAGAAGACAGTAACTCGTCTTCACTACAGGCCAGGAACTGGAGAGCTGGATACCTTAAAGATTTTTAACCAACAAAAGAATCTAAATATTCTAATGCTTCTTGTTCTGACATGGATGTGTGAAAAGGAATGTCTTCAAAAATGTGTCTATTGCTCACATGATAGCCACCTGCAGGCAACCTCTTAAGCATAGTCTCTCTCTGTTATTTTTAATAGTGTATGTGGTATTTGTAAAACTGTAAAACATAATGAGACTAAATACTTTCTAGAAAAATACATAAAGTGTCAATTACCACGATTAAAATTTTGGTTTTAGGAATTCCCATCTCCTAAATCTACAATGAATCTGCAATTATGTCCCCACTACGTGTTACAGCTATTCGACCAAAAAGACTGAGAGAAGCAGCAATTTTTGGAAAGCAAGCTGTTTTCTAGATTAGTTTATTAAGGCTGGAACTAATGGCAGATAGCTTAAACTGCATAACTCATGCCAGGTATTTGATTCTGAAGGCTGTGCTCATTTTCCTTTCAAGATTAGCTGCCCTGGATTCCTGAGAGCAGAGCTGGCTGCACAAATCACATTCAAAACATTTGACTGTCTAATTCCATCTGCAGCCACCTCATCTGTCTCCATGGGAAGAAGCAAATTTATAGGAGCAAAAAGAGGAATGAACTACTTTCCAGTGTTTTGGTTCACAGGAAGAAACAAGCTACTCAAATCTTAAGAGTAACTTCGATCTTCCAGGATTTGCAGTTCACTCTCTGGATCAAAGATGCTTGTAGAAGTTTGGCCAAGGGTAAGAGATAATCTTCCAAAATGAAGGAAAGATTCTAGACATAACTCAAGACTCACCTTGGAGAGGACTTGGGTCAGCCTACTGTAAGTGGAGAGTGGGTATCTGTGTGCCCTTTGTGACCTGAGGATCCTTGTATTGTTTTCACCTCACTGTTTGCAGGTGTTTTCATAGAAAAGTGGGCAAAGGCATTTGTGCTCACAAACCGTATATGCACTGCAGGCAATAAAATCTTCCACTGCTCCTGTGAAGTAAAGCTTCTCCAGTCTTCTGACACACCTCGCCATGCTTTCACTACAGACAGATTTGAACAGCTCAAGGCAGAACCAAACCATAGCAGCCTCCTTGTTGCACTGGGACTTGTTGTTGGCCAAGATTTGTATGACCTTCTCACAGCATGAATGCTTTCTATACTGGACAAACAAAATTTTAAACCACACAAGACTTGAGTTTAGTGCATTTCTGACACTGTGACTACTGGTTGTATTTGGCATGTGCATCCTAGTTAATATAGGCCTATCCTGACCTACATTAAAAGTCCCTTTGTCTATATATTTAATACTTTATTTTATTTTAAAAGAAAGATACTTGGAATGCTGTGTGACTGAAAGCTTTCAGTAGAAGTATGCTAAAAATACATGTAATATTTTTCAAATTCTATTGAGAGAAGAAACAACAGGAGGGGGGCTGCAAGCAGTGAGTTTCAATGTCTTTTCACACAGCATGGGTCATGACCTGAAGTCCTTTCTAACTCCCATTTTATGTGAGTCTTCCTTTTCTGGTCTTGGTGAAACTCTGGAATTTTCAGCTTTTGATGAGGATTTTTTTCCCAGAAGTACTCATAAGTGAAATTTTGCTGTTGAATAACATCACCTAGATAATTCCCATTGCCTGCTGAAATCAATGGAAAGCCAGTCTCTTGGAAAATTTTTTGCAGTTCTGACATTTTTCTGAAAGATATATTTTTTTCTTGTTGCAAGTATTTGGAATACAGCAGGAGCCAGTAGTACAGTGGAATAAATTTAATCAGTCCCATGTACTGTAAATTGCTGCCCACTTAAGATTCATCAGGTAGACACTGCCCTTGGCTTCATCACAGTGGGATGCACCCCAGGCATGCAGTGACTTAACAATGGATGATAAAAATACTAAAAGGACAATATTCTTTCCTTCCATTTAAAGTGTACCATGCAGCACTTCCTTTGGAGGAACAGAGAAGTAATTATCATCATACCACCATTTCCTCAGCACTCAGATTAACAACAGGTTATGGAGGTCCAGAGCTGAGGATTTTAGCCTTGTTACCATTTATAGGTTCTCTCTGCATCCTATAATATGCTTTCCCATTAGCTAAAAGTGCCATTTCAGGAAATTGCCTTAAGGCTTGGTTTGATTTCAGGGCAGGGGCGGGGTGTGAGGGAAAAACTCAGTTGCCCTGTTCCACTGTAGCTCTAGACAGTTACTAAGAAGCAGGTATGAGACTTTTTTATCTGCCAATTCTTTTCCATGTATTGTTCAGTAGGATGTCATCTTAAAGAAGTTCACACAGACCACTGCATCTTAACCTTCTACAGGTAGACAGTAATAGGGTAAAAAGAGGGAAGGGATAGTAATAAATGATCCGTTACAATTTTCTAGTTTTGCTAGTTGCTAAATTTTATTAGACAAATACAGGAATATTAGCTGTATTAATATTCATTAATCATAGCTACATGGAAATCTATTTGTCTTTAATCCCCAGGACTGGTAATTGTACTGAGATTATTTTCCTTTTGTGCTGTCACTGCTCCTGATAGGACAACTCCTCCAAATGAAGCAATTGATAGTCCTGTAGGCCATGTCTAACCTGAATATTTCTTAAAGACCTCAGTAGTTTTGATTTGTGGTTTGAGATGCTTCTGTCTCCAGGTCTATATTTATTGAATTTTGAAATTCATACATGTTCAACAAAACAGTCCTGCAGATGAATGTTTGGTCTCAATTCCAGTCTCAAGTACAATTACTCTTTTTCCCTTTCTTTTTTTTTTTCCCTGTTACTGAAAATTCATGAAGAATGTGTTATACTTTTAAAGGAAGTATTTTTAATCCTGAATGAATGAGATAATTGGGTGATAAAAATCTAACAATTGAAACTCTGGATAAATTTGCTAGTAGAGAACCCCATAAATATCTAATTCTTTGCAGAGACATCATAAATGACACCAGAAGTGAATGGCTAGCAAGGGCCTCATGTGCTATGCATGAAACTTTTTTTCAATATTTTCAATTTTTTTTTTTTACTTGAGCTATTTATTATAAATCTGGAATAACTCGGTTTTAAATTAGATTACTCAAAAGAAAATCTTTCCACAAACAACTTGTGAAATTCTATTTTTCAAGCATCATTTCAACAGTGAAGATGATCTTCCAGCAACACATTTTGCACAAAATCATCTGTGAACAGAAAACTTCAGTAATATTCTTGACCAAATACAATAGATCCTGTAAATACTGATCTACAATTTGACTTATATTCTCATGTGGCTCATTAAAACAATAACTTTTTGTGGTTTTTCTTGCCCTCCTATTAATGCAGAAACCCCCCACACCTAGACATAGAATGACCATAGTAACTATTGTTAGAATAGTGAGGATTTTGTTTTCATTGTTACATGTGGAGTTGAAGCAGGAGTAGTTTATGTATATTGTGCATTTGTATTTATTATGCATAAAACCTAATAATTCAACCTCTTTATTTTCAAGGGTAATTCTATCAGATTCTTACATCTGAATGATGCTTGGTCTTCCACATGACTTGTCATAGGATAAAAGTACATCATCTATTTTAGTAGTAAATCTGATCAGGGATGTTGTGCCACTTCATTTTTAACTCAATTTTCATTTGACAGATGTGTATTTAGATAGCCTATACCATCTGACTGATGTACAAAACTTACTCCTCCAAAGAAACCATGTGTCTTCTGCACCTTTTCCATCTCATTTATGCAAATGTACAGATAGGGCTGACTATTCAAAAGATATTAATATGAAAACGATGACAATATATTTTATAGTCAGAACAGGGCATGACTGGAGCAAATCAAGTATGCTCCAAAGACTGTGTGCCAGACCTCCTTGTCAAGAGCAGGTGGCTGAAGAGTCAACAATATGACATAAGTGCTTTGAGTGTGATCCGAATGAGCATAACTGATTCACTACCACATGGTATCCATATACTTTGTGGGAGCCTTTATCCCACACTGAGGCACTGAAACATAAATCAGCACATGGGGATGTTTCTACTATGCTGATCAATGAGATACATCATTTATATGAGATGCATAGTTCTATGCCTACTCAAGACCTCTTACAGATGCTGCCCCCATAATAGTGAATATTTGAAGAATATGTTTTGCTGACAAGGAATTCAAAAGTGCTTTTGGTTTTTGCATAAAATTAATTTGCATGCTATGCCATGCCAATATTTGATTGTCAGTTCATACTCAATGAGAAAATCACCAAAATCCCCCTGAAAAAATTCAAAATGTTCTAAACATTCCTCAGAAAATACAACACAGCATGGGCAGGGGGAATATCTAATAACTTGTTAAATTATGACAAAGTAAACCAGCTTCCTGCTCTGATGAGCTACACAGGTCCACAGGAAAGACTAAGACTCCAGCTCCCATGTTACTTAAATTTTGGGACTCTTTGAAATGATTCTCTCACCGGAAAGCTAAGGAAGTGAAGTCTTGTGAGTAAATGCAAAGCTGGATTAAAAGAGAAACTAGATAATAGTGACCTGATTATATTGTTTAATTGAAATATACTGAGGAGTTTCTACGGGGGATTGTTCTCAATTAAATATTGTTAAATATTCTCACGAATTATCTGAATAAAGGAATAATATTCTATGCAGTAAATTTGCATATGACAGGAGATGGGGGTGGATCTGAACATGTGGAAAGCAGAATTAGAATCCCAAATGATTTTGACAAATTGGAGACATCATCTGAAAAAAATAGGATTAAGTTCAATAGGAACAAAAGCAATGTGTTAGGCAGAAATAATCTGCATAGATACAGGATGGGGTAATACAATAGACAGCAGTTCTCTGGAAAAGATCTGGGAATGTGAATCAAATTAAACATGAGTTGATGAATTATTAAAAAGCTAAGTGACCAGCTAGTATGTATATGAAAACCAGAATGTAGCCTGCAGAAGTAATCTTCTAGGAATTTATCCTGGTAAGGACTCTGGAGCACTGTAGCCAAGGAGAACTTGAAAAATTGTAGTTATTAAGCACTCAGAAAAGAAGATGGAAGGGTCAGGGCAATAATTAAGATGTAAAAGAACCATACTGGTGTAAAGAGGAAAGGAGTAACAGGTTCTTTTTGTTCATGGCAGATACAATAAGAAAGAACAAGCTAAATTACACCAGGGGAGAGTCATAATAGTTATTAGGAAAACCTTTATAAACATAAACATAGCCAAGCCTGGAGAGGTGATGAAGTCACAATCATTGAGAACATACATTTGTAACAAGTGACACAAAGATTGATTCTGCCTTGAGGAGAAACAAAATGACCTTTTAAAGTACTTTGCAGATCAATTTCTATAATTTTGTTTTAAGACAGGAATAAGTTTTGCACCTTTGCTTATCTCAAATTGCATGTAGTTCCATGAAGAGATTTAGTGAATCACAGGAAAAAAATCCTAGTCAATGAGAGCAGTACTTGTGTACAAGAACTCAATTTTGTGAAGTTATTGCTTGGCATTCATGCTGTGTGAATTTTGTTAAACTTATTTTGACTTATACCAGGAAGTATTTTAAGATCCCTATTTCAAGTTAGTATGAGTACAATAATATAAATTGTAGCTTCTGAAGTGGTTTGATCTACTCAGAGAATAAGGGTGAGTACTCAGCAAAGTTAGTTCTTACTCAATTGCCCATGGAAAGTTTCTGGAAAAGAGAGGTGACTGAATCACACCACCTTAATATATACTCCTGCTCTTTGGACTGCAGCTCTTTAGCTCGTGGCTGGAAGAGACCCACAGGGAGCACTGTGTTCTGGGCACTGCTGTGCACTGTGTCCATGACCTGAACTTCAACACCGCTCCCTGCAGAGTGGGAGACAGGAGCTGTATAAAGCCAGCACACTGACTTTTCTCTTTCCTCTTTGGCCTTCCTCTTTGGTTGTTCCTTCTGTGCAATGCAAATGGGGTGATGAAGGAACAAACTGTATCAGTTTCATTCGTGTGTCTATCAGGAGCTCTCTCTCTTGATAGGGGCTTTATGTTCTGAAGTGTTACTTGAACACTGCTCTCAGTCTGTTTGTTTAGGCTGGTGATTAAATGCTTACAGGGTGTAGTGGTGGAGAAATATTTGCACTATCCAAAAAAAATATTGGTTTCTGAATATTTAGGGAACCTTGTGAAATTCTTCATACCTTTCTGCTCCTTGAAGTCTGTGGTAATTCTTTTGTATGCTACTTCCTTCCAGCTTTATGTACCACATGGTACCAAATATCTATAGCAGAGATTGGGAAACCTCTGTTTAGCAGGTCTGGTTTATGGTTATGCTATAAATAGAGGTGAAACATGTAACTCATTTCAAGAACATTTTCTTCACTGAGATCACAGGATCATTTAAAGCTGTCCAAACACTTAGGGTGAGTGTCCAGGTAGTCTGGATTTTTTTTTTTTTAGGAAATTTGGAAGTGGGACAGCTTACTCACTGTAGATGATTCATATCTTTATATCCTAGTTTGAAGTGGTTCACCACACCGTGGCCACAACTTCAAAAGTGTCAGATGATCATCAGACAACACTCCTGCCTGTAAGACTGATTGATTTTCCCAGCTTTCTAGAGTTTTCATAACTTACTAACCTCTGCCCCTAAACCCAAACAATTTAGGTTCAAGAACAAGCATTAGGAAACTGTTTATGAAATAGTGAATATACTAAATTCCCCAACAGAGAAAGCTCTTAAAACCAGATCTCTGGGGACTCAAGTGCAGAGATACTGCCCTTCTCATGGATTCATAAAGCACTTTTCCATGTTCCTTTACAAAGGTTTTATCTTTTCCAGTTTTAAATCTTTTTGTCTAGACAGCAGTAAGTAACTTGCATACCTTTCTGTCAAGAATGGTATGGTTAAGTCTTTCAGATAAATATAGCTGGATATTTAAATACAAAAATAAATGTCTAAAGCTCTACTTATTAGTAGCATCTGTCTCACACTTGATGTGTACTTCTCAGAAATATTCTAATACCTACAGAGGCTATATTTAAGCAACCTTGCTTCTGCTTTGGTGATCGCATGTCATGCACTGCCTATATTGTTGATTTTGTTGCTAAGACCCGCTGTGAGTTCTAGTTTCCAGTGTTTCAGGTTACATGTTTAAACCTGGCCTTCCAACTGTTTCACGCTATCCTGTGTGTCCCCATCTACTAAAGCTGATACTCTGGAGGCCCTCTCTTTCCACACTGGTCCACACTGGCATGAAAAATTGAGTGGAAAGAGGAGTTAGGATTACAGATTTTTTTTGTTTATGGTGGTTGTTAATTTTCCATTTTGGAAATGTCACTAAGAGGAAGACTTAGGAAGCACATATTGGGTGTATGTGGTCAGCAGATTGGCCTCTGTCACCTTCTCCCCTCCCAGAACATTCCAGCCATTAGGGAAAACCCCAGAAACTCTGAGGAACCTGGCAAGCTGAGAAACCAAAGAGGACTACAGAGAAAAATTTTTACTTTAAATCTCTTTTCCATAGGCCTTTGATTCAGCATCTTTCATTAGGACGGATAAGGAAAAATATGGTCTTTATGGACACTTATGTGGAAGATTATATTTAGGCTCCCTTGTGTTACTGGAAGTGAGGTCCCTGTACACCTGTGAGGTTTTAAGTAACTTACATTGTAAAGTGTCAGTGGGACTTGGGCTATCCCAGTTAAGTTCTGTGCATGATGACACATCAGTCAGCATGATAGGGCTTCACTTCTGCAAGTAGAAACCCATTATGCACTGTGTTGTGGAAATTATTATTCCATGCCAAAAAACTGTATGTTACTCTATCAGGGTCAAGTCCATTCCTCTGACTCTGCCCAAGTATTTTTTTGTACATGGCTATGGTGGTTTGTGAATATTCAGTGTGAATAACTCTAGGGTTTGTATAAGTGTTTTAATGCATTGTAAATTTTCTTGGCAACACGTTAATACTCCTTTGATTAGAACAGCCGCCACTGTTGTTTGTTTTTATATTTAGAGCAAAGAAATGCAAACATCCCTACCATCAAGACTAGGTGGGGTAGCACTGAAGGTAGGTTGTTGTGAATCTCTGTACTGCTTGTATTCTAAACTTGTGTGTGCCTGTTTTGTCCTCTGATCCAGCAGAAGTTGCTGTTTTCCAGGATTCAATAAAAACTCTTTTCTGAACACTTCTCTTGAGGGCATAAAGGGGCAGAGGAGAGAAAAAATCCAAGTTGAACAAATTCATACTCTGAGGCTGACTTTACCTTAGAAGAGTTTCTTGGATTTTCATACCCCCACATGGGTTCATTGATCTACATGCCAAAAAGCTGGTTGGTTTTGATTTACAGATTCTACATTGTTTAGGAGATTATAGTCTAATTCTCCTTCTGCTGTGACTAGTCAGGGCATGAACTGCAGTCATAATGATAGGCACTCTGTTTCTGGATTTTAGCATGCCAGGCAAGGAAGTCACTTCAAAGTAAAGCTGAAACACGTGAAGAAGTTGTGGGGAGAGAGCACTAGGAGGAGGAAATTAGGTTGACCCTGGCTTATTAAAGTGTAGTATACACTGATGAACTGGTAAATTTAGGCACTGCTGCAAAGAATAATACAGGATGAAAATGATGTATGCCTTTATTAAAAGAGTTGGTATGAAATAGCAAATGTAAGAAAAATGTAATTTGGAAAAGGGATCCCTTTTAATGGCAAAATACTTTGTTGTCAATGGTTGTTGGTATTGTTTGTGTTGGAATTGTGTTCAGGGTCTGCTTTGAGATGAGAGCACAGGGAGGAGCCATACTTGCAGTTTTTGCTCTGCGTGTGTCTAATAAGAGTCCTTGTCTTCAGTGGTTCACAGCTCCCACAGGGGTGGGATAAAGGGACTTCTGCTTACAGAGAGCATTGAGGGCAGGAGCTTTACTTCAAGACTTTGAAATATCCTTGAAATTGCTTGGTAAAATGTAGCTCATGGATGTGTAAAGCTCTTCTAGGCATTTTAAGGCATTCTGGTTTCATTT
>WEZZ01026048.1:67319-98692 GCA_013400585.1 Chloropsis cyanopogon | reverse complement strand
TTTTTTTTTTTTTTTTTTTTAATTTCTCCTGTTCTAAAGTGTGGCCTGTGATCTCAAAAGATGCTACAGTTTAGAACATTGGATTTTCACATTTGGCGCTTTCTAATCTCTTATCTTAGCATACCTCAATATGCTATTACAGCACTAATGGAGTGCAAGA
The DNA here is from genome assembly GCA_013400585.1 of Chloropsis cyanopogon. Taxonomy (NCBI): domain Eukaryota; kingdom Metazoa; phylum Chordata; class Aves; order Passeriformes; family Irenidae; genus Chloropsis; species Chloropsis cyanopogon. The sequence goes on along the minus strand of WEZZ01026048.1, from coordinate 98,532 downwards.
AACCCCTGACTGGGACTGGATAAATCTTTGTAATAGACAACTTATTTGCTATATTTTATCTCGTTGTAGTCAAACATGATTCTCTTTCATATTTTAATGATTTCCTTAATTATTTCTGGAACTAATATTTGGGTTGTTGCTTGTCCAAGAGTAGTCTATTGTGTGCTCTAATGACAATGAGCAGATTAAGCTTGCTGGTACTTGCTTCTATCTCAAATAGATGAGTGTCATTGTGAGGGCTGAGTTTCTGACACAATATTTACAATTATAACCTCAAAAGTTGCTTTCTGTGCATTTGCTTGAATAGTCAATTAGGATTCTTTGTTCTGGTTTCAGTCAGTAAATTTGCTCATTAGCGCGTTTTTATGTAACCACTTCTTGATTGAGACATCTGTGGAGAAGTAACAGGGAAAGGTTAACAAGTTAAACCAAACATTGAACTTGAAAAAAATTTCAAATTTTGTGGCATTAGAACTGTCCTTGGTGTAAAATATTTTAGGTCTTAATTCAACAGTTCATCTTCATTCCTGAAACACTTCAGTTAGGGGACTACAGAGAGATTTTAATTTAGGTGTGTTCCTCTGCCCTGTAGAATCAGCCCTGTGTTATTTTGCTCACCTGGAGATCTACTTCCTCTAATAGATGGAGGCCAAGTTTGTTTTAAAACTTGAATGTTAATGTGTTACCATATTTCTTAGAGGAAGTTTGATTTAATCTGAAAGCCTAAATGCTTCTAATTGGATATGCTCACATCCCAGCTGCACACATTCCTGGCAGCAAAGAGAATGCAACGAAGCAAAGATTTCTCAGACGTTGGCATTGTAGAACCCCTTTCTTCTTCCTCTCCTTCTCTCCCCTGACCTTTCTTTTTGGATTGAGGGGTCAGAGAGCTTCAATTTAGGTATTGAATTACAATGCTGGCACTATTTTGGAAAAGAAAATGTTGACTGAAAACCTGAATCCTTTTTTGTTCTCCTGTTTGGCACACTGTGTATCTCAAAAAGTAGAAGTATATGGATGCAACTACAGAGCCAAATTAGATGATATCAAAAGCATGGTAGCTTTAAAATTGTGGATCTATGTGGCAGACTGTTTAATCTTTCACCTGCTGTATGTGATATAATAACATTGATATATGTTTGAGCAGCCTTTCGGGATTTTATATATCAGAGAAACTGTGTATTTTGAAATTTAATCCTCATGAAATATTTGACATCCTGAATGGGATAATTGACACAGGGACACTAATTAGGGAGTTGTAATTCAGAAGGTTCTGATCATGTACTTTATACTGACATGTATATTGTCCCCCTGGTAACTGTGTTAATGGTGCTTAGACATGTGCATCAGGAAAAAGAGTGCATACTCCTGGGAGCTCTGGAAATCAATCTCCTATGTAATGCCCTTTTATAATGCTCTAGAAGGAGCAGATTTACACATTTTTCCATTTATTAAGCTGATAGTATATAAGATATTCTGGCTTCAAAATAGTTTGACTCAGCTGGTGTTTTCATTCTTAGGACTCTGTAGTGAATATCTTCCTCTGAAACTGAGCTTGTCGCCTAAACTGCTTTGCATTTCTTAGTGTTCACTTGAAATCTTGGGTAAATCTGCTCTATTCAGCTGAACTGAGTCCTGTTTACCTTATGCAGCAATAATTTAATCAACTCCTGAAATGCAAAACCCGTGGCAAGAGAGAAAAGGCAGTCTTGTGATTGCACCTCTGACCTAAAGGACAAGCTTTCTCCAAGTATGATTTCATTCAGGTAGTGAGAGCAAGAGCTGGATTAAGAAACAAAAAGATTGGCCTTAGGCAAGCAGGTGAGCTCAGTTTTTTTCTGTTTTCCCCCGCCTTTGTGATCATACTATGCACATGACCAGACTGTCTGCCTGCCCCAAACAGAGCATTCCTTTATGGCATTTCAACAAATCCAAGAGCTCTTGAATTCAGCAGACTTCAAACTTTTTGCATGATCATATAGCTTAAGTCAAGAAATACTGTTAGAGCACTAATCTACTATATGGAAAGTGAATACAGAGACTTGTTAACACTGCTTACGGTGCAGTGTTCTACCACTGCAGAAAACAGAAAAGCAAAGAACAGGCTAAAATCCAGTTAAAATTGCTGGACTCTGGCAAAATGTATTTACCAAATCTAAAACCACCTAGGGAATTATGATCTCACTCTTGAAAAATGTGTAGAGGGATTTTTAACTTTTTCAAAATTAAGAATTTTTTAGGTCTCCTGGTGTGCAGCTTATACAGAAGCTGGCTCTTTCTGCAGTACAGTATGTCCTCTGATGCTCGTGTTTGGACATTGCTTCAGCAATGAGTCAGAGTTCCAGCTATTGTTTCACTAACATCAGTTCCTGCTGTGCTGGGGGTTTCCCCTCTCATCTTTTTCCCAAATTATCAGCCAGACCCAACCCTCTTCTGTTCATAAAATCTGATGGGAGGCCACAGATTGGGCTAGGGTGGTTACAAGGTACTATTCACGCAGTTCCAGCATTGCATCTAGCCTGCAGAAGAAGTTCTGGTTATTCATTTTCATGCCTGACCTGGGAACCCGGGTGCTTTGAGGCAGCAGTGAGAGCACAGTCATTACGAGACAGCACGGAGCTTTGCCAGAGCCAGCGCTAGGGTGGGAGGGCCTCCTGTCACCAGCATCGTGCAGCTCCGTGTGGCTTCTCTGCAGAATAGTCATGCTGTCATTTCAGGAGTTCACTTGGGGGGAAAAAAAGTGGCAGATAGGCTTAAAAATGTTAAGAATTACCAACGTATAGAAATGCGTGCAAAGCGTGGGGAAAACCTTTTGCTATTTAAAAAAGTACAGATAGAAGGAGAAGATGGTGTATCTTAGAAATAAGAAACCAACCAGATTGTTCTGCTGCAGCTCTAAATTCAGACCGAATGGGACTGGAAGGAGCTGAGAGTATCAACCTCTTACTTCCTGTAGCACAAGGATATGGAGAATGGAAAAATGAACATGTGACATCCAGACTAGGCCAGTGTTATGAATGTGTCACCACAGCCACCTAGGCTGGAACCTGTTGCCATTTGGTCTAATACTAAAGGTTCATAAAACAAGCCTTTAACTTACCTGAACTGTTTATGTGAGATGTCATCTGTGCAACACAAATGCCACTGATAGAACTTGGTTTTGTGAACTTCTCTGATGCTATTAATCTCATCAAGGCTAATGAGAGTAGCCATTACATGTGTTCAGAAGTGTCCTTGACTTGTGGCAATGCCCACATCTCATATGGTTTCAATCTTCCTTGAATGTGGATATTTCCAGAAGTCGTTTTTAAACTTTTCATTTATGTTTCCTGAGGAAATAAAAAAAAAATATATATGTATGGTCTTTTCCTCTTAATAATACTTAAATCTTTTTCATATGTCCTTAACCATGCACCTCAGTAGCAGACTAAAATTCGACTCATTCACTGCTTAATGCTACCTTCAGAGATGGGCTAGGAGGTAGAATAAGCAAATGTCCTAGTCAGACTGAAAAGTTGTTTGGTATTTTGCTTCATTTGTGATGCTTCAGCATGAGACAGGCAGATTTCCATTTTAAATGCCTTTGCAAACATTGTTGGTAAATTCTAACAGTAACAAATATGATTATTCTTCTGGAGTTTTAAATTTCCCACAGGCTTTTTTGATTTTGTGCTGCTTGCAGCCCTAGGACCCTCAGTATAAGAGAGAACAATGCTTTATTAAAACAAGCTGCTGTATAAAATGTGTGCTTACTCAGCTGGAAGCTCCTTGGCCATTTCTGCTGCTGCTCTCAAGTTCCAGAGCTGCAGATGGAGTTGAGTTAATATAACATAACTTTCCCAAGAGCCTGCAACAGAACTTGATGTGTTTTCTGCTACATATCCTCATCTTTCAAATTAACCTGAAGACAAAGGGGATCTATTTATTTGCTACTTCTCTGAGACAATATATTTGGCTGTTATAGTAGTGTCTGCTTTGTATTTTGAATAGAACTGTCTCCCTAAGGATCTGGTTAACTAAGACCAGAGAATACCCTATGTGCAAAAAAAAAAAAAAAAAAAAAAAAAAAAAAAAAAAAATCAATGGCACACTTGAGCATGCAACTTGACAGGGAAAATTCAGAAGAAAAAACCTGAAAAATCTTGTGAGAGATGGCTTGTGTGCCTGATCTTTGGTTCAGTGTCTCCTCCCTGTTCTCTAGGCACGTGGCATTCAGTTATGAGTAAAGAATCAGAGAAAACCTGAAAAACAATAGCAGCAATGTGGAAATCAACCCATGTACCCACACTCACTAAGTGGTTCCAGAAGATGTGGCAAATTATATTGATGGAAAAGCTGATTCATACAATTCTCCCTAGCCCAAAAATTTGACAAACAAAACCACTGATGATGCCAGGTGCTAACAGACAATTCCATTGGCCATATTTTTATCAGGAAAGCAAAATCAAATATCTGAGAACAAAGCTTCATGAAAAACAACACTGTGGTGCAAAAAATAGAGCAGCCATTTAACAGAGAGGACTTACAACTCCTATGCTCCTCTTCATGACTCCTTGAAGACAGACAGGAGCAGTAGTAGATGTGCAACTTAGTCGCCTGCTAGATCTGCTCTTTTATTCAGGCAGTGATGCCAACAGTTCCAGCTGTTACTGACCAGGCATCCACCTGGAGGTGTGTGTGCACCATGCCTCTTGTGACCTGTAAAAGAAGGGAGAACACTGTGAAAATGAGGTTGGGATACAGCCCTAAGCACCAAAGTCAAAGCTCTTTCATGCTAGAAGTTTAATTCCTACTGCCTTCGATAGATTTTTTGTTTTGTTTTGTTATATAGGTGTCTGTATTTCTGATGACCCAGCTTTTTGGTAAGAGGGAAACTGCTTTCACAGAGGAACATTGTGATTCAGGACTTTTAACAATGAAGTAGGCACAGGAAGGTAGCTTTTCTCAATGACTCCAGCTTGTATGAAGCAGAATATATTGTTGGCATTACCACTTAGGACAAGCCAAAGCCCCTGCAGAGATGTACAAAACTTACAGATAAAAATATACACCTACTGTAGACAGACCAGTTTGGTTTTGAGTCATTCAACATTTCAAACGAAGTTTTTTCATTATAGCTGAAAACATCAGTGAGTGAATCCCCAGTTCCCCATGGCTGGCTGTGTATCTGAGTGTCTTTTACGGCAGCTACTGCAGGACCAATCAAGCAGTTACTCCTCAGGGAGACCACAGCCTCCTCCCACCTGCTGTTTACATCCCCACCCATTCAGCTCCAGGGTTAGGCAGGGGAAGGAAATGGTCTCACACTGCATGTGCCTACGTGACACAGTATGTGTGTTAAAAATAAATCAACAGCTTTGCTGGGGATTGAAGTTACCAAGGGCTCTGATCAACGCCGACCAAAGCCACACTGGGCCTTCAGCTGCAGGTTCTCCATGGGTGAAGGGAGCAGGGGACAGGACCACCTCAATGGAGCAGTCTCAATAGAAAATTGGATTAAAGCAAATTAATTGGAGAGAAACAATTTAAAATTCAAAAATTCTAGGAAAACACTCCAGGTGGCATTGTGTCCAGGAAAATTTAGGGTACATTTGCTCTTCTCTGTGCAGGAATACTGATCAACAGGCTGCTTTTTTTAACCAGCAGTGGTGATGGAGATGAGGTGATTGTAATTATATTCTGATTGCATTTCTTTACTGAGATAAGTCCTTAGACTATTAAACTTGATTAAAGGTGTCAGTAACAGCAACATCAAGAGTGAAGGAAACCAGTCCCATTTTGTGTTTTCTTGTAATGTGGGGAGGAGGTATGACTTCCAATGTTTTAGAAACTGTTTTAGAAGTCATACTAAGAACAATTAAAAAACCTCTCAAACACCCAAATAAGTGAAAACTTCAGTATTCAAGGAGGTAAAATACAGCTCTGAGTGACCGTGGTTTGGTGTGAATTACTGCAGGAGGTTGAAGAAAGCAGCTTCTCTTCAGCATCTAATAGGCTGTGAAAGAACAAGATGTAAAAGATAAGTGCAAACAACACGTGACAAATTCCTTTAAGATAGTTATTACTCCTTCTCTTTTCCATTTCATTTGGAATAAAAGAGAGCCAAACAGTCTTTTCTGTTGTGTTCATATTAGCTAACTGTTTACACTTCCCTGTTAATTACCTTCTACAGTTTAATGGAGAGAAAATCTCAAATTCTTTGCTTTAAAAAGCTTACATTTGTTATACCAAAGAACTCATCAAGTTCATGATAATTTCTAGCTTTCAATCCAAAGTAGGATCTTTCAGAGATTTAAAGAGAAAAGGAGCAAACACCAAAATAGATTTTGAAATGTTGCTCATGCTCTTACAACATCAGATAGGAAATTAAAGTTTCACAGTTCAACTAGTGAATATTTCTTGAGCTTCTAGGGCAAGACAGAGTTGCTCAGAAAGTGTGGCATTTTGACAGAGCAGGGAGCCTCCAGGAACTGAAAGGTAACAGTGCTGGTGACCCTTTGCTGCCTTAGACCAGCTGGAGAGAAGGAGGCAGGCACTGGAGTGTGCACTGCTATGTGAGAAGGGAACAAGAGTACATGAAAATTGTCATATCAGCATTAGGCTGTGAATGTGTGTCTTTGCTGGTGGGGATGTAATGTCTCTGGAGTTAATTTCTTTTCCACAATGTTGTTTAATAGGCTGTATCTGCAATGATACATTATTTCTCCTCTAGAATTCTATCTATATTTGTGCATTTTCTTGTGTCACGTGATCACAGAGAGTGAGTATTGCAGTTGGTGGGATCTGTCCTTTAAAATTCCTTAAGAAGTTTAAAGGTGTGCTCTGGAGAGTCGGTTTGTCCCTTTCCACTACAACTAATGAAGAACATAGACTAAGAAAGAATCACAAATGGGACTTGCAGCACTTTGGTGGCCCAGACAGGGTAACTTCTCTTCTTGACTGGATCTGCTCTGTAAAGAGCTCTGACCTGAGTGATAGGAACCAAGTGTGTAGCCACTGACTAATTGTTGGACACCTGCTTTCTGTACTGGCTGAGTTGAAGGGAGCTGTGCCTGCCAGCACTACACCCAGGACATGGGGTGCATGAAGCCTGTGAAGGAATGTGCTGGCTTGCTGGGCAGCCCAGAATCATCTTGGGACTTTTGCTGACTTCCTCTAGTTTTGCCTCTGGATTGTTGGGCTAGGGGAAAGAAAAAAAATCAGATGTAGCTAAGAAGAATGGGAAGTTTAAGATGTTCACATGGTGTTATTGCAGATAGGTTCATATGACATGTGAGGATGGGAATATTTCAGTTGGAATAAGAAAAGAAGAGCCAAATGTTCAATGGGGAACACATGCTTGTTTAACTTGCACTGTGCTGACACACAGTGGAGGGCTCCACAGTACCCTTTCTAAAATTCACTCCAGTTCTCAGTAAGAAAAGTACAGATTTTGAGTACAGAGGAGGCACTCAGCAACCCTAGAAGGAACAGCAGCTGTTGAACCAGCTACAGAGAGGGCTAACCAGAAAACATTGAATGCTGAGATCAAACAAATGAGAATGAATCAAAGAAACAGCAGGAGACAAACAAGGGGATGTAGCCCAATGCACTGCCTTGAACTCAGTTCTCTCTTAACCCATAGTGACCTGGGTTTTGTCCTAGAATGGGAAGTTTTCCCAAAACATTATTAGCCCTGAATGGGTATTTGATTTCATTTTCTCAATTTTTACTGAGGTATGTTCATTTGTATTACTGAGAGAACTTGTTTTCAACATAATTTTACCTCTCAGAAGTTATAACTATCCATACTGCTACATAATTTCATTTTTGGCAGGGAAAGGGCAAATCCACTACAAGTAATTGTTAAGCACTTCTTATCTGTATTTCCTGGATAAGAATTCCAGAGCACGGCCTCTTTTGAAACTCTTCTCACCTGCTTGGGCATGATGCTGCTAGCTTAAATGTACTTCCTTCTGTTTTGAAATAAGCCACGTGAGAGGATACTCCTAATGTTCTTGGCCAAATTGATAGTGCTACCTCCTGCCCTGGGAGTCACAAGCATTTGCTGTGCTCTTCAGAGATATGTGTTTGCCATTAGTCATCCATGCGAGGGGACTGTTTAAGACAAGCCTTTCCCCCAAAGCAGTTAATTCTTCAAAATGAAAATAATCAGATAATGAGTTCATTTCCGATTTCACATTTAATGCCAAACATTTTTGGGTAAACAAGATATGCTGGCAGAGTTCTGCTCTCATTGTATGTTTTTTATTAACTGGGAAACAGACAGTTGATTCTTATCCTCTCTATCAGCTCAAATAAATTACACATATTTTAGAAGGAGAGACTTGTGCAAACTGGCTGGCTGGTTTCAGTGTGGGAGCCCATCAGCCAGTCTGTGTAAACTGCACCCAGGCCCTGCTAGCAAGAAATGAAAACCTATTAAGACCCAGCTTGGGAGTCTCCCACTCAGTGGAAAGTTTTACCACAGCAACTCATATTCCTGCACCGTGAAAATAAGTAAGGCAACAGGGAGTCTGTCTCTGGTGACTTTGCCAAATCAGACAGGCCCAGAGTTGGAGCTGCTGTGCTGCTCCTGCTGACAGCCCCTTGGAAGTGTGAGGGAGCTGATGGAAGCACCTGCTGCTCCAGTGCTCAGGACAGCAGACACTGCCAGGTATTCTGGGTCTGTGCTTTAGAGAGGTTGTGGAGAGAGGTGAGAATATGGCAAAGAATGGGACCAACAGAAGTGTTAAATGCTGTTCTCTCCTTCTGGAGCTCAGCTTTGGTCAGTGGACTTTACAGACCTGCCAAGGAGAACAGAATCTGGCCCAGAGTCTGGGGCCCCTGAAACTTTCAAAAGCAATGCTTCTTTCCAGACAGGAGAAGCTGAAAAGAGAGAAATTAAAAAGATCTATTTGCAAGTGGTATTTGTGACTTACCCTGTGTCAAAAGCATTTAAAGAAGATTGTTCTTAAGGTGTCCCAAATTCTAGCAAGAGGTCAAAGGATTCACAGTAATTTTTAATTTTGAACATTGGAGATTAAGATTGATGTTTAATGCCTGTTGTACAAATAATATTCTTCCTATCTGTGCACAATGAACTTCAACAAGTCATGAAGAGACCAGCCATTCATAAACAAAGCAAAACTGTCTTCCTTGTTGATCGTTTATATCAGCCTAGAGCTTAGGTTGATGGTGCTAGTTCCTGTCCAAAGTGAGAAAAAAGGTAAAAGCAATCTCTGTGCTAAACAACTCAGAGTCTGAACGTGAAAAAGGAGTCAGGAGATGAGCACAGACAAGAGGCAGGAGTACCAACACAGCACTATGGATCAGCACAGCCTAAGCCAGCAGTTAAGATTTCAAGCAGGTGTTGCAGAAAATAAGTATTTCAAGGTAAGGTTTGAAAGAGAGCAATGAGTTTACTCGTATAGACATTCTTCTACTTTTTAAACATAGAAAGAGTGTCAGAGAAAACAGTTTGTCTGAATCCAGACTGCATTTTTAGGAAGGCGTAATTGGCCCCAGAAGCCTCAGATTCAGTTGTTGGACAGAAAAAAAGATCAGTGATTGAGATGATTGTTTTTTCTGGTCTACAAAATAACCTCCATGACGACTGAGGGTGTATCAGAGCTATATGGTGCAGCTGGAGGAAGACTTTGGCTCTGGTTTGCAAACTCTAGACAAATCCCAGCTTTGACAACTTTGCTGTATGGCTTCTGAGTTTCTGAGCTTTGAACAGCAGTAACCTGAGATTTTTCTGGGGTATGGAGCAGAGGGAGTCTGGTGTTCACAAAATAAAGCCAATGAACATTGTGATTTCTGGGAAAAACAGTATTTGCAGTGTGGGCTCCAGACAGGAGAAGCTGGTGTATTAGTAACATGTGACTGGAGGCAGCCTCAGCAGCACAGCTCTTGCTATCAGGAGAATAAAGGAGTGTCTTGAGAGAACTTCTCCCTTCCAACCCTCTCCTTAGCGGGGGAAAAGTGCAAATATTTTTCTTTCTGCTGTCATTTTGAGGATGAAGCCACCATTTGGACTTTTTTAATGCAGTGTTTAGCTTTCAGAGGACAGAAATACAGTAGTTCACAAGAATTCAGGCCTCACTAGCATGTGCTAGTTAACACATTCACGGCTGAGTTAAATGCTAGGAGACCCTCAGTCGCTTAAATAAGAATTTGGTAAATTACAAGCACTACCATCCCCCACCCCCCCACTCTGTACTGGCTGAGTTGAAGGTATATATATGTAACTAAATATATGTAACTCTCTTTCTTTTTTAAGAACCTTCTCAGATTATTTCTTTTTCTCTTTCACTAATAGCCTGATTTGGAAAGTTATTGTCTGGAGGCTGTATTTGCATAAAGCCAGTCAACCTGGATTGTCCAGTGTTGAGGAAAAAAAAAAAAAACTTCAGAGAAAAGGAAGGCAGTTTGCTCTTGTGAGGCATCAGGAGCTGGGTGCTGAAGGAAGGAGACATTCTTGAGGAAAAAGTTTCTGGCATGGCTCAACTGCAGGGGAGAAGCAGTACTGTGCTGTGGGTGTGGTTCCACTAGGAAATTTGGTATGTGCCCTGTTGTGTTCTCAGGAGGCTGAGCTCCCTGGTAGATTGATAGTGACAGTTGTTTGTTGCAATGTTTCAGGTTGCTTTAGCCACTTCAAACCCTATACCTGGTGTTTGGGTTTAAAGAAGTTTGAATTTGCTTAAAAGTCTACAACTTTTCCATATAAACAATGATTAGGTTCTGGGCCAGGTACATCCTTAATCCAAAGGTGCCTTCTGTGAACTCTTCTGAAATTTCTGGTTCACGGCTGTTTTCTCAGGAATTGTTTTGTATCCTGTTGGTCTCCAGTTACTGGAACTTTAGTACTATGTGGTTTTTCAAGGAAAAAAGCCTATGGTGAAGGAACACTCAGAAGAGCACCCAGCTTCTCTGCAGGGTCCTTTGAGGAACTCCACTACAAGAAAACAAAAATGTTATACCTGAATGGAGTGATATTTTTCTAATGGGTCTTAATGCTTTATCATCTGGTTTGTCTGCCTGTTTCAGCTGTGAAGAGATGTTTGGCATGAGCACCCCATTTCATCACCTAGGACGGTCACCACTTGGTATATATAACCTTTAGTTGATTTCTATGCCCCTGTCATTCTAGAATATATATATTTCTGTGAATTTTGAGTAGGAATAGCCCATTTAGACTACTCCCTTGCCCTCTCCAAGGTCTGCAAATGTCTTCCGGCTCAGACTCAACCCCGAGAGGGCCCCACCTCCAGAAGAAATGTCCCGGGACCCGTGCCGCGACCTCCAACTAAATGTGTAGCACTGGTTTGTCCTTCAAGTGTGAAGCTAGTAATGACTCTCTACTACAGCTTTTGAACACATTTCCAAGTATGGCAGGGTTCAGTGGCAGGCACATAATAGGGCTTTTGGCATGTATTATACTGTGCTCGACAACTCCACTCTCTGATCCAAACATGCCCACCAAAAATAACTTCAGTGAACAGCTTTTAGTTTAATTATTCCAGTGTGGAACTCATGAAGTTTTGCCAAAAATCTGGCTTGTAAAGCTTTTTGTACCTAAGCACAGAAACCCCTAGTGTGTAGTTAATCCCCCACTGGGATTTTCCTGATCCAGTCACAGGTCTATTCTGCAACCTCATCTTTCTTTATCTATCACTTGCTCTTTCTGTTCACCCTACCAGCTCCTTGAATTCTTGCCCTTTCTTGGCTTCTGTGACTGTTCTTTCCCAGCTATCTCCTCTAATTTTCTCTTTTCTCGTTCAGCTCCACATTTAGTGGTTGATTTTTTTTTTTTTTTGGTGGTTCCACAGTAGTTCTGATCTCTGCAAGGATTTCAGTGAGACCAGTATGTGGACTCTTCTTTCCTCCCTTTATTCTCTCTGTCTAACCTATTACATGGCATAATAACCAAAAAAACTGCACTTTTGCCAATGACTTACAAACTTGCCTTTTCCCACATGATCTGTTTCATTTCATCACTCAGGCTCTTTTCTTCCAGTCTCCTTCCCTTCTTCCCCATGTAGCACATGTGTGTACATTTTTACATGTAAAAGTCATAAAGCAAACATAAGAAAAAGGGATGTCTCTGTGGTGTGGTGGGACAAGCTACTGGGCTGTGCAGAACACTTCCAGTCCCTGAGAGAGCTGACTATGGAAGTTGCTCTCTCATATCTATGTTGGATTATTTATTTAACCTTTTCTTCATCAAACCCTAATTTGCTTTGTGAGGAAACACTTGCAACCTAGGATATTAGTATTTAAAGAATTATTTGCTGTTATTTTGTAAATAACCTCAGATAGTCAATAAGGTGTCCCTCTAAGAATATTAAATTTAAAGGAGAAAAACAAAAAAGGTTTGATATGAGGTTCAGTTTTGGTTGGGTTCATTTCCTAGGCATGCCAAAAGAGAAGGAAAAGGAGGAACTCTCTAGAGCAGGATAACCTATGGCATGATAACTTTCAGCACAGGTGGGGGAAAATACAGATTCAGATGCCTGGAGGGAAGTGAGCCCAGCTCTCCTGCAGTCTGAGGCAGTGCTCTGGTGGTAACTCGGTTGCTGTAAGCAAGTCTGGCAGCCACAGCACCCACTTCTTTACTGTTTTGGTGGAGGAGGTCTGGCTAGGAGTGGAGGAGGATGGTTATCCCTGTGTTGAGATAGGTGACCAAATTCCACAGAGGCTTAAGCTAATTCTAATACCTTCTGCATTTCCTAATGGCTCACTTGAGCAGCTCCTGCTCAGTCTTCTGTTTGGGATGTCTGTATTTTCTGCTTCCCAAACCTCTGGATCCCAGCATGCAAGCAGACTCCTGGAAGTCAGGAGCTGTGGTTTTCAGTGATGTAGGGCCTAAATATTGCTTGTGTCCAGAACAAAATATTTGTCTCTATTTATGTAAATGCTTAGCTTTACAGGCTCTGTGCTTGCTTACCTTGATAAGTGCTGCTAAAAATAACAATATGGACATTGTGACATTTATGTGCAGCATTCATATAACATCTGTTACAACATCTATAACACCATGCTGGAATTTATGGAGCAAAACCGTGGGGAATGTCTTTGCACCAGCTAGGGACAGAACCCCTTTGCATTCAGGATACTTTCAAACTGCTGCTTACTAGCATGATACCCTGTGTTTGACTCAGCCTGAAACACAGGATATAATACTGGCATTTTCATTTTGTGTCACATTTGGGCTGTTCTCTGGTTCTGCTACCATAAGTTTCTGTGCCTATGCAGTGGGGAATGTAAAACTGGGGATTTTCGAAGGTCTGGAGGTCCTTCAGTGTCAAATTACTTTTGGAATTTTACTTCAGCACTTCCATAGGGCCCCAAGTATTCCTGGCAGTTTACAATAGTCCTTGTCCCAAAGCATTTAAAATATATTTCAGATGTGCTGAGAATAATAAATCTAGAAGAAGGGAGAAGAAGAGGAATGAAATATTCCAGGATATAGTTAGCATATCTGTGATTATACGGGTACACTTTATTTTTGTGGCTTGGATGGAAGGATGCTTCACTTTTAATTATTTTTTATTGACTTACATTGTGACAGCATAAGGAATGTTTCTAGAAATCAGATTTGAATTAGAGGGTTTCACATGAACTCTGACTGTTTTTGAAAGAAAGAGTTGCAAACACTAGACTTCATTATCCTGTAGAAAGACTAGAAATAAAATGGTTTATTCATCTTCTTCTACTCTTTTCCAAATATACTGATGCATTTGCCCATCTGTGATTGAAAGTATGGATAACTGAGAAACTTTTCAAAGAAAAGTGCAAAGAAAACAGAACATAAAGTTCTGCTTTATTATAAGAAGAGGGATGCTGTTAAAAAAACACTAAAAAAAGAAAAATCTGAAAGCATGGAAAAGCTTCTGCTTTAAAAATTTAAAACTTTTAAAAAACAACAACCTTGGATCATGTAGATTTGGTGCCTACTCACTGGAACGTCACCAAATCTCGCTTGTTTTGCTTGGGCCTCACTCAAACATAACTGGCCTCAAGCTAGTAAGCAAGCCAGCAAATGTCCTGGCTTGTAAAGAAATCTGATCCAACCCTGTAAACTGAGCCCAGCCTAAGAGCAGTGGTGAGGGGAACATATGGAAAATTAATGACAGATAATAGAATGGTGGGACAGCCTTAAAGGAAAGATTGTTGTTGAGTTTATGCAACAATGCCAGCTAATGGTTTTCTGAGTTAAGAAAGTTATAGGGTATCTGAGCAATGTTTTTGACTTTGCCAGCACTTAAGCTCCAGAAAGGGCTGCTGTGTTTCTCTTGTCCCATTGCACATTCTTAACTGATACCTGTAGCTGCTGGTTCAGCTGCACCAGCACTTTGGGAAGCACAGAGATCCTGGTCCCCACCTGTTTAAATAAATGGGAGCCTCAGGAAGAGGAGTGCATTGGAATTTCCTTGGGCTCAAACTGGGCATAACAGCAAAAGCCAGGCTGAGAGCTAGAAGCCTGCCCAAGCACTGGGAGGAGGAGGCGAGGGTGGTGTGTGTGTTTTCTTTTTTCCTCCGCAGACCTCCAGGCATTTTGCAGAGATAAGGTGCTTTGTATAGATGTCACAGATGAGGAAATAGTCCCAGGGAGCTCAGAGTTTCACAACCCCTCTCTGGTGAAGAAACTGGAAATGGAGTGAATGGAAAGAATTATTTTGGTGAAAGTGTATGTATTTCTGTAATACACAAATCACATATTTATTTGGGTATGGCCTGGGATGCCCATTTAGGGTAGACTTTGAAATGTGACACCATACAGTAGCTCTTTTGTACCAAGAGTAAAGTGATCCCTTTCCCCTCATTCCTCCACTTTTGTTTTACTGAAGACCAGCTAAAATCCTAACATTCTTCTTGCTTGGACCCTAGAATGTCTCACTCCTCCCGTGGCTGCATCCATCCTGCTGCAAAGGCAAATGCTGAGGTTGATTTGCCCACTTAGAGACCCTTTAGGCCAAAAGTTGTGCAACTCACCTGTTCATTTGAGTGTTAAAAAACTCTTGTGCCATTCAATATACTTATTTTTTCTTCCTGAACCTGTTGCCTCAGGGCCAACACAGTGGCTCAGGACCTTCCCAGAAAAACACTAGGGAAGCTGTGGAGAGGACCATGCTTACCTCAGAAAAGCAGGCACTGAGTGTCTCTGATGTCAGCTCTAAGCTTCTCTTCCTGCTTAGCTGAAAGGACAAATTGATTTTGCCAATAAAAGCTGTTCAGGTGACTTACTGCATCTTTACTGGAGTTTAAAGGAATATACTGAGATCAGGGTGTCAACAAACTGGTGAATTCAGTAACTTACATTAGGCAGATGATCATTATTAGACCATCATAAGTATTCCTACTCAGCATAAAAATGGATGTATATAAAGCTAAAAAAAAAGAAAGCTGACTTGTATAGGATAAAATGAATATGTAACACACAAATACATGAATATATCTTATGTATGGACATACACAGTGGTGATTGTAATACCTGTAGGGCAACAGAAAGCCTTAATTATGTGTGTGGGGTGATTTAGCAGACAAACTATTTTTCCCTGAGAAGTAACTTTTAAGCCACTTCACATAGCTCAAAGACTGGGAATCAGTATCAGTGGGAAAGGGAAGAAATGAGAAATGCTTAGAAATACCAATGTTACCAAACATAAATATTTCTATTTCTGGTTTGTTAAACCTGTTTTAATCCTTTTGGGTTCCTGGGGAGGAGTAAAACAGCCTAAAGGTAAGACTTATGATGTAAAAGAGTGTTTGCTATGACCTTGCCAAACCTATGAACTGACCAAGAGAGGTGATGGCTCCAGAGTGCACAGTGCATGTTTTACTTTTCTAATGTCTAGAAGATTCAATACATCTGAAATACAGCAAAAAAAATTCCTGCAGGGCAGTGGAGATGTCCTACTGACAAGAGGGAGCTGTATTCTTTTCTCATCACCTCATAAACAGTGGGATTCTGACTGAGGATGTTAGGTAATGCTTGCCACATACAGAACTCAAAGTGGGTATTTACTTTCATTGTATAACCCTTTGAGATCTGAGGCAGTATTGTTTGACAAAGCATATTGTTTTCCCCTCTTGCTTTTACTGAGCTTTGATGCTGATTTTAGAACTTGACAGCTGTGTTTAGACTTCTCTTACAGCCCTCGTACAGAGATGTTTGGGGCAGCTGGCCACGTGAACTGTATGGAGGGAACAGAGTCAAGATTTGCTTCTGGAAACTGTGGGATTGATCCACAATGATGAACTTCCAGCCACCCTCCTTTTGGGAGGCTCCTTAGGGATGAAGGGGGTGCTGGTCCCTTGTGCCCCACCCAGAGCTGTGTGTCTCGGGAGGGACTCGTGGCCACCTGTCACCGTTGTTGAAAGGTGTGAGCTCTAGCTAGGCACCATACTTCAGAGGGGTTCCTGCCTCTGCTGGGGATTGGCATCCACAGGATCTTAATAGACCCCCAGGGCTGCTTGATTTTCCCTGTAGGGCTCTTAATTTGTGCAGTGTTTAGGTATGAGTATTTTGTGTGGCAAAATAATTAGAGTGAAGGAATAATTATTAGGAATGGTCTCTGAAAAAAGAAAATGTCAGAATTTGTTACAGCTATTGTAATAAATGAAGAGAAAACAAACTTTTTGCCATTATGCCCAAATCCCTAACATCAGCTCTTATAAGTTCATCCTCTACAGCATAAAGAAAAGTGTATAGTTTGTTTTTATTCAGTGGCTGAGTTTATAGGCCCGTCTTTGAATAATTATGGATATCTTGTTCAATATCTGAAAACCGTGACATTCTGCCATCTNCCAGAGGAGGGTCCATGGCCAGAGCCACCAGGCCAGTTGGAGCCTGACCACTGGGAAGTAAAGTTCTCTTTCTCTAACTCGCTCTTTTCTTCTGGTTTCTTTTGTGGGAAACTGAAAGCTACGGCACGCTGTCGAACCCCGCCTGGTCCACGCTCCCGCTAAACTAGCAAGGAGGGACCAGGAAGAATCTGTGGACAGTGCCTGCAGGCAAAGCGCCCCCAAGAAAGCTAGTTGGGGACCCGGGGGAGCGGCCTCCCACTGCAGATACCAGGGGAGAATGTCTTGTATGAGTTAGTGGGACTGCACACAGGAAACCAGGGACTGGACTGAAATGAAAAAAAAAGGACATTCAAAACTCTTACAATAGAAGTCAGCACAATCCTATTCAGGTTCTGAATATCATGTCTCTCCTCTCATCACCTCTCCTCTCTGATGTAGAAGAAGACCAAAAAATCTTAATTCTCAACTTCTGTAAGGTACCATGCAAACAAGGGCTCTTAGTAAATTGTGTGTCACAATGTTGTTTGGTTCTCTTTTGAGAGAATGCTATTTCAATGGTATTTGCTTAAGTCATAGCACTGAGGAGAGGATTCCTGAGTTTCAGTAAGATTGTATGGAAAGGAAGCTGCAAAACCCCAGGTAGCCTCAGATATTTGTTTCTATGATGTTTAGGTATATTCTTGTTTCCAAGACAGGTGACTCTTATGAGCACAGAGCCCTGGGCAGCTTCTACAGTTTCTCTGTTGAAACACTACCTCCCCAGACTATGAGCTTGTCTGTGCTGTAAAAACACTTCTCCCACTCTGATATGGGATGTACTTGACTTTTTTTTCTCACCTTCTTTCCAGAATTTATTTGCCTTTGGCAGCTGATGGATGTGGCATCATGATCAATCCTTGCCATCCATTGCACACGCTTGAACACACTTTGAATTAATTTTTAACTGGGTATCAGAAACAAAGATAATTTAATGGCTACAACTTTTAACCATTTCACAACTGATCAGTTTAGCAGGAGTGCAAAATCAGTATACTTCTAAGCCAATATAATATCGTTTGTTATGGGTCAGTATAATTTTTATCCGGTATAAATGAAAATTAGAACTTCAGAGGCTTTATTTGGGCACTGAGTACAACCTGCATTTATTTTCAAAGAACAAAATGTACTACAGGGTTTTCACTTCTAACATAAGATGCTAAACCATATCTCTATAACTTAGCCCCCAGGTTTCAGTCATTTTAGAGAGGAAAAATCTAAAAATTCTTAGAGTATTTTTTGTCAATTTAGAACCAGACCTGAATTTCATTGCTTGCACAATTCTTCATTTTCAAACCACTGTGTTTAGTAGAAATGTCTGGAATGTGTAGTATTGTATTTAAAAATAAAGCAAAACAATTCTTAATAGCCACTCTATCATTTAGTTAAACAACATCCCATATCCACACCATTCTGGAAGCAGGGTATAGTGAGGATGGGAGAAGTAGTGGAAAAAAAAACAATTAGAAATAAAACTGTGTATACAGTAGCCAGAATTAATCTGAGGTTTGGAACAAAGATGAAAATATAAACTAAACAAAACTGCCTTTATTCCATAAAATACTTAAAATGCTAATGCAAGAATTTAGAAGGTGCAGTGTTTAGTTCCCAAGAAAACTGTATGAAAGGCCAGGAAGCCACTTCTGCTTGGTTAGCCTTATACCAAGGATCAAAGCAGGAAGGTATCTCATTTCCATATATGACTTTGAAGTGTTTTATAAAGAAATTCAGAAAATGTGCCTTAAAGTAGTTCTTACCAGGCTGCCTTGCATCAGAAGAATAAATAAAAACTTGAATGTCTCTTTGCTGGAAGATGTACCAGTACTGTATTGCTCAAAACTTCTTCATCTGTCTCTAGTAATTCTTGGTTTGTGAAGACCAAGAAAGAGTCAGACAGGTTTTTTTATTGCCTTGGGATAATTCTTTTTTCCTCTGCTTTCATAAACCTTCCATATGCTTCTACATCCATGTCTTGTTTTCAATTTTAGTGAAGGTTTTTATTTGGAGTCTCATAAAATTCTAATTTATTGCAGCTTCTTTTTATAAAATGCAGAGGGGAGGAGGGGAGTATTGAGATAGCATGTGCAAGGCAGTCCCAAGGAATGCATTTGAGAATTTATATTGCTGGGCAGTTTATCAACCCCTGCTTCAGCTATTGGGAACTACTTTTCCTAACTCTCTAACTTATGAGCCTGTGTTCTCACGGTGTTTGTGGAAGACATGTCATATCAGTCTATTTAAGTAAGAAAGTCTTCTTTCTTTCTTATGCAAACTGTCTGCATTTGCAGAGAGTGAAGGGAAATGAGGTAAAAGAGCCTGCCCAGTACATGATGTGCTCCTACAGCAGTCAGTTCTCACTGTCCTGTTGGGGACTCATTTCCATCAGTGTGCACTATCTGTTAAATACTCATAAGAAATAAGATAGGAGTGATCTATCCCTCTGGAAGTCACGGATGACAGCTGACCCTTTCCTAGGTTAGGAGCAGAGCATTTGCCTTTGAGGGAGCAGGAATACATCCAGGCTTACCTACTTGTGCTCTGTTCAGATTTGACTCAGGACCAAACTGAACAAAAAGGAACAAACTGTATTTCCCACCAGCAGAGCTGTTTTTCTTTGCTCCTCTCTGGTGTTAAGTTGACCAGTCTAAATGAAAACCTCATACTTCAAATAGTGAAGAATTGTGGTGCTAATGTGTTACCATGGTTCAAAGTTACTGCGAAATTTCAAGTAGTCCCTGGCTTCAGTGGAATGAACACAACCTTTTTTGAGCAAGGAACTACATCACTTTCACACAACTAAGTGATGTGCTGAAAGCATCTGTGAAAACAAATGTGCAAAATTAAGGGTATAGAGCAAGAGCACAACGTACATAAAATGTGTCATCAGGCAAAACAGTAGTTTTAAGAATTTTGTGCAAATGACACATATACTTCTGCTTATGTTGTATGTTTGATATACACGTAAACACGTATATGTATACCCATGCAGGTATTTTCTGAACATATTCTTCTTTGTGAATGTGAACCCCTTCCCACTCTGTACATGTTGTGGTATATCAGTAATACAACACTTGTGATGTTTAAATGTTTGGGGAGAAGACACTCCTGGAAAAGGTTCATAGGGGTGGGTCAGCCTAAGAACTGAAAGAGAAATTTAAGTCCCATAGCACATTTGAAATCTATTCTTGCAGGGGCTGTAAGGAAATATGAGAGCTGCTCTGCTGGAGAGAAACTGCTGGGCACTGGACCCTTTTTTTCTCCTCTAAATAAAGCATAGAATAGGCTTTTAACTGCCTTTTCTTCATGATAGCTACTTAACCTGTTCACTAACATTAAGGAAAAAAAAAGGAAAATTCCAAGAAAAATTCCTATTCAGAGTAAAAAGTATAAATTAAACCGAAGTGCGCAATGCACACCCTTTTCTTTCCTTCCTGTTTTGTTTGGTGTTTTCTAACTCTGCTTTTTGGACATCTGAATGGGGGCTGGGAAAGTGTTTACAATATTTTCACATGATTGAGATGGCAGAGTTCTTGCACTCTGTGAAAGGCCTTCTGTTTTCAGATGGCATTGAAAGTTTACCGTCTTTCCAGACAAAAGGAAGAGAGCCCGTTGCCAGCGGATGAGTAATGGGCATGGCCTCTGCACAATACCGCCTATCCAGTCCTAAATCTACATGGTGTTCTTAGGCTTCCCAGCTTCTCCAAAGCAACCTTTGTCTCTGCTCTGGGAGACCAAAACTGCTCGTTGGGCAAGTGGGGATGCAGCCAAGAGGGGAAGGCTCAGTGACAACAGTTGCTCAGTGCTCAGTGCCCAGTATCTGCCTCCTTACCATGCCACTATAATAGTTGGGGACCCATCAACAATTGAGCATCGTCTATACAAATATGTTGCAGACCATCTGTATAGTTTTCAGTTCCAGAAGATTCCAGTAACTCACTAAGTTTTAATACTCTTTTTTTTCTTCTTGTTAATCTGATGGGCTGCCCTGAGATAAGTGATAAAAGAAAAAGCCTGACATAATTTCTTCGGAGCTAAAACTGCACAGAAGTTGCCAATTCCTGTATTTGTTTTCTTACAAGAAACTTGAAGCAGGCATTTTCCACTGTTAACAATTTTTAGGTTCTATCAAGTCATCTTTTTTTTTTTTGGTCAGAAAAACATTTTGGTGAAAACGATTGCTAACATAATCTTAGAAAATATTTGAACAGGCAATTCTGAAGTTTTTCCAGAGACTTGGTGTTATAGAGACCAGTAGGTAATTTTTTTCTTGTTTCTCTTACAAAGCTTCCTAGAGTTTGTCTATTTGGAATTTATCTAAATGTGTATATTTGTATATAGGCTACCTATGCGTGGGGCATGTATGTGTGTGTAAGCATGTGTCTCTCTGTGTACCTGTCTAAAAGAACTTGCATTTCACTGTGCTATATAGGGCATGAAGAAGAGCTTTCTAAGAATTAACTAAGCATTCATTAACTGCACTTAATTTTGACTGTGTTTTTGGCTAAGAAATGTCAGTGTTAAGTTCTTATCCTTTCATGCTAATTTGGTGTTGCATAGCGACTCATGTATTGTTGTCGGGAAAATAGGAGCAAAGACGTAAGAGATACAGGATTTCTTAAGGACTGGTTGTAGCTGGTATCCGCAATTTACTGACTAACCTGTAGTAACCTGTAGTGCTGACAGTCCTGGGTACACAAGCAATGCATTAAGGTTATTAGCAAAACGATTTTCTAAATTACTTGAATGGAGCTTTCAAGGCAACTGATTCTATTCTTTGGACTTTTTTCCTTCCCCCCCAACCCATTTTTTTTTTTTTTTTAGGAGTTAACAATCTAAAGCAACATTAAAATAATCTGGCTTAATTTCCTCTGCTGAAAGAGCAAATCACCTGACATTTGGACATTTTGCTGAAAAGGGGGGAAAAAACCAGGTAGTTTTTGTTTTAAAGAGCATGACCATACACATTCTGCTCTGGTGCCTTTAAAGGGAACTTCCCCGTTTAAATGCCCTTGAGCAGAGAAATACCAACACCTCTTAATTGTTTAATATATTACAGCCTAAAACATTTACAGAAGTGCTTTCCAAGTACTTCACTGTTCCAGGTGCTTGGTCCTGCACCTCCTAAAATAATAGGCTATTTCCCCTCAGTTTTCCTGTGCTTGGTGCCACAATGAAACATATGCTCTGTATCAAGGGAAGGGGAAGTGAGGGAAGTAAGTGGGATGCCTGACATTGGTGCGGGTGCTTGCGGCATACACAGACCTCTCTGTCTTGCGTCACAGAGCTGCTAAAGAAGGAGAAAATAACATGGCTTGGACTTGGGCTCTAAGGTCCAAGGAGAAAAATATCATATTTTAAGCATTTGAATGTCACTCTGCACAAAGACCCCTTATCACAGTGTCCTCTGAGAAGCATCACAAAAAATATAATAATTTTACTAATCAGGAGGGCTGGACATACACTGGTGCACAGTACAGCTGTTTTGCAGCTGCCTTGGGGCCATGCTCCAAAATGTATTTATTCTTTCATGGAGATGTCATGAAGCCAAAGTCCGATGTCTGTCACATGTAACCATGTTCCAGACTGAGGCAGAAAAAAAAAAAAAAGCCTTATTTTGATCCAGTAGGGATAAAGTAAGATACAGTTTTCTTGGCCTGTGCTTAAGTAATTTATTTTCCAACTTAGCCAAAATGGACTGAGGCTTTTCCCCACTCGAGAAATAAATCTGCTGATACAGAGCACTTGGGGCTCCCTAGGTTCTGTGAGTCTCTGCCCTGACATATCTGTGAGGATTGGGGCTGCGCTGCCGCTCTTAGAGCACATCGTGCCGCCGCTCTCGGGCTGCCAGCGCAGCCTCGCCGTGAGCACGGGTAACCCCGACACACTGCTGCTCACGGGCACCGACTGAAACTGGGAGTGCGTCCTCAGAAAGTTCCTTCTCCTTCTCAAAAATCCTCCCTACTGCGCAAATGCAGGCTAATGAAAATGGTTTAAAGAGCTGGGGTCTCAAGCCCTTCCAATAGCTCTGTGTAGGGGAGCAGCAGCTGGATGGTTTCCAGTAAGGAGCTGGAGGGAGAGAGGCTCTGTCTGGCCCGAGGGAGGAGATAATGTGAAGTTAAACAATT
Source organism: Chloropsis cyanopogon (assembly GCA_013400585.1). Lineage (NCBI taxonomy): Eukaryota > Metazoa > Chordata > Aves > Passeriformes > Irenidae > Chloropsis > Chloropsis cyanopogon. The sequence goes on along the minus strand of WEZZ01026048.1, from coordinate 75,577 downwards.
CTGTGAGAGTGGAGGACTGAATCTTTCCGTGGCTGCAGTTTCCATCAAGCACTTCCCAGCACAGTTGCCTGCCACCCCTTTGAACCCACGTCTCCCATGTGACAGAGCAGTGATCTGGCTGCTGAGCCACTAGACTAATATTGTTCTTTTAATCTCACAAAAATGTGTTATAAAGGAGTTGGATTCACATGAGAAATTAAGTGTAAGATCTGTCCTCATAAAGACATTATACCATGAATGCTCTCTTTCTGCTGGCTGCAAGAATAGGTGGCTCAAGGGTGAAAGGGTAGCATTTACATTTAAATACACCTATTGGAATTGCACAAACAGAAGGCTAAAGCTACTGCTCCCTCTCTGAATGCTTTTAGAGTTTGCTGCTTTTTTTTTTTACATAGTAGCATCTTTTTTTTTTCTTTTACCTAATCAAAAAGAGGAATCAAGATGCTTAAGATCCCATAAAATAATGTAAAGGAGGTCTTTGTGCCAGCAAGATAAATGGATGAGCCTTTTCAAAGTAATTATTTTACTTTTTTCATCTGTATGTGCCACTCAGGAGGTGAAATCCAGATTTCAACCAGAGCTTTCTCTGCTGTTACACTAACTGGTAGTGCTGGCTGGGTGGATGCTGTTTACATTTCCCAGAGAAAATGAAATGCACGTTGGTGTTTTTTTTTTTTTTTTTTTTTTTGTATCTGCCAAACCGAGATTTACCCTGTGATAAAACAGAAAGCTCCTTAACATCTGGACAAAACAGAAACTGAAACAGGGTAGAAAGGGCATTTAGTGCAAGGGTAGCCTGGCAGCCATGGTGCAAGCTCAGTGAAACCCTTGAAATGCACCTGCTTGACCCAGGCCAGGGCTTATTCCCTTTCCTCTCCAACATTTTTCTCCCCTCTTTACAGTGACAGAGGCTTATGGGCTGGAGTTGCAAAAACTCTGGGCTTACCTTTGCTCTTTAGGATTTCTGAAAGAAGAAAAAAGGAAAAAAAGAAAAAAGGAAAAAAAACCCCAAGTGTATTTTCCTGATTTTTTCCTTCAAATTTTTGATGGCTCTTTTATCATGATTTTCCACTATACACACAAGGGTGAAAACCAAAGTGCATGAATAAATGCCTTAAAATGACAATGTAGCTGGAAATCAGAAATCAGGACCTCCCTGGTGAACAATTTTTGCACATACTCCCTGATATGTATTAAATTACTCTACAACATATAGCTAATAACACAAATCATTAAATATGTTCCAGATACCTCTGAACATTTAAGAACTTGAAATCCAGATCCGGATGTGCCAATTTCTTAATATGTAGTTAATAATTTTTCCATTGAATATGTATGTAAATCTGTTATCTTAATATATAACTTGGACAGTGGGGAATACTAAGTAATTAAAAGAAAAATAATCAAATGCTATGAACTTTGGAATCTTTGCAGAGTGAAATGACCCCATCATCAAAACACATGCAAAGAAAGGAAGTGTGAAGGAATCCATAACAACATGGTCAGTATCCCTTACTGGTCCTTATTTTTAGAGTATATCTGACTGTATTTTGTTTGGGTTTTTTACAATTTTGGCCTATACAACACTGAGTGTCTGCATAAAACAAAACAGAGTGTCCCTTAGTCTTCCTAGTCTAGCAAGTACTAGTCCTCCTAGTAAGTATTCCTAACTTTTATGGTCTAAGAAATACTGAATAATTTTTTCCAGTATACTTTCTTGATTTTTAATAATTTTATGTCAACTGCTCATCAGTCATCTTTTTTCCAAGCCAAGGAATCCTCTGCCACCTAAACTCTCCACCTAGAGAAGCTTTTCTACGTCAGATAATTCTTGTTGCATCCTGCTGTAGCTCTCCTCCTTCTGCTATGCCTTTTTGGAGGTGAGGGGTCAGAGGTGTGCTCAGTATTCACTCTGAACATCCTTGACATTGTTATTCTTCCCCTCAGAAGGACTCTTGAAATGCTGTGTGCTGTCTGACTGCCAGCAAGCATTGGGATGACATTCTCATGGAGTTTAAAGGTCCATTTTAAGGAGGAATTACCCTCATGGCCCACGTATTCATAGGGCCATATTACCTGAATTCAGAGGATTTTATGTTCTCTGCAGGGTGGTTTAGACAACCTAAATTGCATACCCGTGGTTTGAACTTAGAGTGAAATGAATGTGCCTTGGTGCTGCTGAAGGAGAAATCCCTTCCAGCAGCCAACAGTCAAGATTATGCACCTCAGCCCATTGAAAACTTAGGCAAAAATTATCTTCTGAGTAATAAAATAGAAAGTAAAGCCCATATTCAAAAGGTAGAGGGGATGGTAGAAGTTCTGAGGTTCTGGCTCCTGGCCTCAGTTTCCTGTTTTCAATAATAGTGTAACATAAAATACAAAGTTTTTCCCAAGAAAAAGAACCAGATTCAATCTACTACCACTATTTGAGAGGTAAGTAATTTCTCTTGTTTCTGGAGAAACCTTGTCAGGTTTCTCTTCCAGTCAAAGAAGGAAACTTGTAGTTGCTTTTGGGTTTTCATATCATTAGACTGTGGTCAAAAGATGGTGCAAGTCGCTGTTTGAGTTTAGATCAGACACCTCCATTCGAATTCAGGCAATATTATTGGATATGGGCAGAGAAGTTACTACTAAAAGTTTAGTATCATGAAATTATACCAAGCATAGATCAGCTACAATCAAATATTTATTTCCTAGTTGGAGGCTCTCATTTTACACCCTGAGTGTATAAAATACAGCCTGACCAAACACAGGTTGCGAGACAAGTGCAAGCTCTCCTTAGAGGTTAACAACCTGATTTCTCTCTCACACCAGTTTTACGGTCATTTAGCTCCATTGACTTTGGTGGAATGAGTCCTGATTTACAACATTGCTTCAGCACAGCTTTAAAGCTGCGCCACACAATAGCAGTGCTGGTGTCAGGTCTTTGGGAGCAAAGTGTCTTTGCATTGTGCTTGCCACAGTAATATCACTTCTGAGGCCATAAAGAAAATCTTTATCAAGTCTAAATCCATTTTTTTTTGTAAAAATTATTTTGGTTTCTTATTTGTGGCATTATTTTATCATTTAATACCGGTTATGAGGTTTGTTTTTTTTTCTCCAGTGCTTTGTCACTTATTAAGGTAATCCTGGGGTTTCAGATCAGAAATATAGGTCAGAGTTTTACAAAGTCCATATTTGTACTTAATTTTGGTTGGAATAGATGCCATCAGCTGAAATTAAATCTAAAAAATGCTGTTAAATTTAAAAACAGAAGCCCAGGAACTAAAACGATAGAATTAGTAATTTTAGGCATGACTTGGAAATTAGTTTACCTCCTGTCATCTCTCCTAAGTGTGATTGTAAGTTTGCACACAATGGACTACCATTTCTTCAATTTAATGTGTGCCACCATAGGAGGTCTCCTGTGCTGCTTCTTACCTCATAGTGACTTCCTAGTGTAGTAGGCAGGAAAAAACATCTGAGTGAATGCATCTGATCCAGCAATGAGAATCTGTGCTCTTAGCTTGACTCATGTTCAGACAAAACACTGTGAGAAAGCTGAGCAAACTGAACACAATAAACTTTCAGTCTGCTTCTCTGCTAGGTAGCTACAACCTTGCCTGCCGGAGTTCTCCTTTGGGATCTTTGGCTCATGTAGGCTGAGGATATGCAAGAGCACATGTGCTTTTGATGTCTCTCTGGTGTACTGCTTAAATTGCCAGGGTTCACTTTTCACGGTCCTTAGTCTGTCACTGGGAAGCTGTAGAATGATATTCCTTGTGAGCCAGCCCTTGTCTTCTTATCCAGTGCAATGGCCACGTTCTTGGGAGAAGAGATCAGCTCTCTTCTCTTTCCCCTTAACACAATCTGAAGTGTACTAGGAACATCAGGAGGGCAGGGCACCATAAAAAAGAAGGATTTGTTTCCTGAGAGATGGCATTGTTTCTCAGTTCCCAGCAGCAGAAACTTTAAACTAATGACCTTTCCAGAACATGTAAACCAGCTGAGCCCAAGACTCATGTTCATTTTGATGATTTGATATTTTGTTATGATCATTTCTAGCAGGGACAGTGTTTTGCAACATCATATTCATGATAATAATAAATAAAACCACACTCCCTTTTCTCTCCCAAAACCAATCTCCACTGTGGTTATTTACCCAATGGGTCTTGTGGGGACTTCTAAGCTTTTGCAGTTGTCAGGGTTAACTCTGCTGAAAGACCCAGGTACCTGTAGTGCCACTTCTGTGTTTCTCTTCCTCCCCCTCACCCAAATCCTGACTTGAGGGAGGGAGCAGATATTTTTTCTTATGTGCCTGGCTTGCTGGGAGAGCCACATAGCTGCGGTCTGTTTGCTCAACATTAGCTGTGCTGCCCAAGTGTGAAAGCAAGCATGGAGTGTAGATTCTCTCCGACTTCTGTGGGATCTGGAGCAGATCCATGAGGAATGCTACTGTTTTCAGCACTTCCCTTGCTCTGCCTAAGACCAGGCACACTGAGATATGAATGTTGTTACAGCTGCCACATACTATATATAAGCCTCATGTTGATGATTATTGCTTTAAACTAGAAGGTCTTGGTTTAAAAATGTTTTCTTCCCTCCAGAATCTATGAGGTTGTGTTATACTTAAAGAAAGGCTTTTTATTTTTATTGTTGTTAACAGTGTACCTGGAATTTACATAACATCACAGTTTGTATTTATTAAAAAAATAGTTTGTTTGTTTATTTATTTATTTATTTTGCATACAGCTTTATAGTAGTGGAGAACTAGCCCTGAATTAATTGAAACAAATTGGCTTGTTAATTTTTCAATTGTTCATAGAATCTTCTGTTTTGGTTTCTTTATTACTTCTAGTGGATCTGTTTTGATCCACTCCCTCAATTATAGTGCTTTTCTTTAAAATATAATGAACTCTGTTGCATTTCAGAGAGCTGCATGGTCAACTCACATCACTTCTGTCGCCCTGCTGAATGCCATGTCACCCTGCCAATGCTTGGAAGCACTTACTGCTGGCTTCTGCGAGACTGGAAGGAAAGGAAGACCTGGACACATTGACTACATCTAAACTATTAAACAAAATTAGTTTGTTAAAACAAAGTTAGTCTGAGAATTTTCCTGGAGGCCAACTGGCATGGAAGGGATTGAATCCATGCAGCTAAACTCTCTTGCCCTCCAAATCACAGTGGCCACATCCAAAATATCTGTTGGAGATGGTGCCTGACCTGGGTCAATACCCAGGCTGTGCTTTGGCATTGTCTGGAAGAGTGTTAGCAGGCTTGCACCAAAACCATGCCAGGGACCAGTTTAGTAGTATGGATGGTTTCAGGCCCATGCCTTGCTGGTCTTGTTTAGTTTATTTAATGTCAGAGGGAAACCTCAGTAATTCTGCCAAGAGTCAACAGGAAACCCCTTCTGGCCTCAGCGACCAGAAGCTGCTGGGAAGTATAATCATTAGGTTGTTCACCTCCTTCACATTTGGATTCTTTTTATCATTTTATTTTTCACCAAATGAGCACTGAAAATTTTTGAAATCGCGTAGAGTAATAAATTGGGTTGATGCCTGCATAAAACTTGTTGGTTTTGAACTACCCAGAGATTGTTCACACAAGCTGAGCTTCTGGAAAACCCAGCTTCAGCTCTCCTCCCTGATGAAGGATCTCCTATGGCTTTGAGCAAGTTGCTAAGAGCTTGTGTGACCAGTGCCCGGTTTTGATACAGGGGTAAAAAGCAATGGGGTGTTGAGATACAAACACACCATTTGCTTGAGGTCACATAAGCATGCTAAACTGATGTGAACATAAAACTCCCCTTGATTTCTGTGGCAACTTCCATGTCTGGGAAGGCAATTTATTTTAAACCCTGCAAAAAGGACATGAGTACATTGTTGTATCAGCACCTTTTCAAAGTCAGAGCTCTGAGGCTGGGTTTGGATAAGCCTGATATGTCCTTCATACAGTGTGAGGTTGTGGAGAGCTCGTGCTCTGTGTTTCTAGAGCTAACTCTGTGCAAAAGTACCCCAATTATCCCATGGAACACTGTACTTCACAGTACTGTGTTATACTTCTCCCTACAGCAATATAAATCAGAATCAGGCAATTCATGCCTGAATTTTTTTCTCTATTCTGAAGATAAATGGCAGGGAAGGCCGAGTCATTTTAAAAGGCTCATCGTACAAAATTATTGTATTAGGCCATGTGTATTACTAAGATTACAGAAAATTACCTACGTGTATTGAATTAAAACATGATTTTCCAATGATCTCAGCAGCAGCAGCAGAACTGGGACAATTTAATCATTGTGTTATCAGTTTGGTAGGTAACTACTATCCTGAATTGCTGCTCAGAATGAAAAAAATGGCATTGTTTTATCCAGAAACTAGCCCTAATTTAACTCCAAGCACTAGCCCTTACTTTTCTTAGACCTCAGGCATATATTTGAATTTCTGAAGCTGACAGGTACTGATTTCAACAACATTTAAGGCAATACACGTTTTGCCTCAGGTTTGCTACAAGGATGAGTGTGCTCTTAATTAATGTGGTCATTTGATGTACAGCACCTTGCTGAACTATTAGAACTTGATTGTGTGCTTTTGCTCAGTGCTCCTTTTTGGGTAAAAAGTCTTTTTCATAATTTACCTATTCATGAATCAGTCTCATAAAGGAGGTTGTAGAGCCCTACACATACCTGGCCCAGGCTGTGCAAATCTTATTTAATGAAAATGTTATGAAGCAAAGAATGAAGTTGTTGTTCAGAATTATATACTCAGAAATTGGTATTTTTCCTCTGAGATGGATTTTGAAAAGCAGGAAGTGTGGTAAAGCAGAGGAGGAACATTTAACTTTATCTTATTTTGCCTCCCTTTTCCTTCCCTTTTCTGTCTTGCCCCTCAATCTTCAAGCACTCTCCCATGGATGCTTGCATATGGCAGTGGCTCTACTCAGACTTACTGAGACCAGTGTATCAGTTAAGGTTTGTAAGGCCATAATGTGTTTATTTTTGCAGTCTGATCTTGTGAGAAACTGAGGAGGTCTTGCATCTCCCTCCTACTGATAACAGTGGTGTTGAAAGAGCTCAGAGCATTCCAGGGCAAAGCCTTGGAGGCTGTGGGTTAGAGAGCTGCTAACTCTCCTTTGGAAGTACATGCAGATTCCTTTGGCCTTCACTGGGGAAAAGCCTGGCTCCCCACTAAAGAAAAAGAAAACAACAAAAACCCAAGATACAAACCCCCAACACAATAGTTGTGGTGGTCCAAATAAAACATAAAAACCCCAGTCTCAGCCCAAGCACTCAGTCTGGGGAGGCTTTGGAATTAGGGGCTTGAAGCTTGACCCAGGGATCAGTCCATGGTGTCTTTGTGGAAGAGAGGTACAGGCTCTGGCCATGCTTTGGTGAGCAAGGACGTAGCCCAGTGGCCTGGGCTGGTAGTCCCTGCCTGCTGGCTCAATGCCCATTCACCCTGCACAGGCGCTGAGCTGTGCTCTGCAGCCATCACCCCAGGCTTCATCTCAGGCTCTTTTTGACCCTCTTTGGCTGTTTTAAAGCTGGACCCTTTCAGCTTATATTCTCTCTCAAACAATTCACTCTCCTCCCCCCCTGTCCCTTCTCTACTTCCACAACTGAGCTCACTTTTCTAAACTCCCCATTCCACCATCTATCGTCTCCATATGTTTATATTTTCCTATTGCTGAGGCATGGCATGCTGACCTGCCTGGACAGAGCTCCTTTATCACAGAGATAAACATGATGTCCCCCTCACATAGAGTTTCTATCATGTGTGACCTTTCATCTTGAACTGCCATGACCTTTTTTTTATTAATGCTGTACTGTGCTGCTTGCAGAAGCCAGGAAAGAAAATCTTTTGTTTCTAGATAGAATACTGCTAAAGGACATGATACGGTCTTGTTTTTAATCCAGCTAATTAAAATCTGCATGTGCAGTGTAACTGAGAATGCAGCCTTCGCCCACCACTTTCCCACAGGCAGGGAATAAAGGCCTTTAGTGCAGCAGCAGCTAGCCACCCTTGGATAACAGAGAACAGAGACCACAATTCATCCCAGCTTTCCTTATCATATTCGCAGAGGGCTTTCCCTCCCTCCCTCTTTCCCTCCCCCTCTCTCTCCATGGAATCACTTACTGTAGCTATGTGCCTCTATATATCACTGCAGAATGTAATCAAGTTAAAAATATGTTAGCTCGCATTTATCTATGCTCCAGTGAGCTTCAAATATAAATCATTTCTAGTTAAAAAAAAAAAAAAAAAAAAAAAAAAAAAAAA
>WEZZ01026048.1:32205-60680 GCA_013400585.1 Chloropsis cyanopogon | reverse complement strand
CCCAAACAAAACAAACCAAGAAAACTAGAGAGATAAACTATAAAATAAAAAATAGAGAAGTACAAGCACTGACCCAGTATGAGCTTTAGGGTGTTAAAGTCAAGATTTTGGAGATTCTAGAGATTCAGTTGTAGTATAAATGAATCTGAGAATTTCTTTTTTTGTTGCTAATATAAATTTCTTCGGCTTGTAAAAGATTCAACGAACCCATGGCTGTTTCTCATTAGTGGTGGCTGTCACTAAAATGAATATGTTGCTGAGTGTTCAGTTTCTGGGAAACGTGGTTGAAACACGAGCAGCTCTCTCGATGCAGAGCTCAGAGTCAGATGTTTTCAGAGGGGATGTTCCCCATTAAGTAATGACAGAGAACCATACGGAACACATTACAAATCGAAATACTGATTGATGAAGTGCCTGTGGTCAGCTTTCTACAGAAATGAGAATTTTGAACGTATTATCACGTCAGCATGGAATTGATCTCATGTACAATCACATTTTGTTTTCATTTCTTTTTTTGCTTTACAGTCTCACACGTGCTGTTCCAGATCACGTTTATAGCGAGCAGAACCTCAGACTAAAGGAAATAAAGCATCAGGTTTGAGCTCTGATGTTTCATTGATTTAGCCAAGTTCACAGAAGCCAAATATGTCTGAGTTTGTTCACACAGCTGGTGAGCTATAAAGTCTTTCTCCCTATAGCAAACTTTTCCCCTCCTTTTCCAAGAGCTGGGAGAAGGGAGTTTCCTGGAGCATGCAGACCTTGGGGAGGAGAAGTGGGGTCACCTGGTCAGGCAGAGTGGCTCTTGTGTGAGATTGCATTTATCAGACTAAAAGCTCCTCTTTGTCTTCCCCAAAGTAGATGCTTTCCTTCTTCCACTTAGCTCTTTTGCAGCGCTTCGGTGAGGAAAATCGACTGGTTTGTGCTGACTTTAGGGCAAGATTGCTTGATTTGTTTGCATTCAAGTTACTTACTAGTCTAGCTGTAAGTTCAGGTTTGTTTCAGATACAGTGACTTCTTCTGTTTTACTCAGAAAACAAACAGGGCTGAGCATATGAAACCTGTGTACACCAATTGCAGTGAATGCGTGTCTGAGGCAGAGCATATTTAAAGAAAGAATATATAGTCAAATAGAAAATTTAGAACCTTGGGTCAAAGGATCTAGCCCTTTTTTTTTTTTTTCTTTTTTTTTTTGTCAAACAATTCTTAAATGGTGCTTCAGTAAAAGCCTGAGCTGGAATAGATTTCGACACATGTTTAGCACAGTGTTATGAACACTTAAATATTTCTGTTTCTGAGATCCCAACATAAGATTATTAGAGTGGTAAGGCACATCAGGTGTGAGAGCCAAGTCTTGTTTGTGCCTTTGCTAATGGAAACTCACTCAACTGAATAGAGTTGCTTGGTTTACATTTGCACAGCTGAGGCCACGGCTTGGCCTAGGACCTAGAAGTTTGAACATAAGGGAAAAATAACAATCAAATGTCTGCTAATGCCTAGAAATGTGAACAGTGGACTGAATCTAAAATTAAAAATGAGGCGAGAGAAATATCAGGCATTCATGTAAAGTACTTGGATAAAATTTAGGGTCTATTTTTTCATAATCATTGATTTCAGACAATTGGACCTGATTATTCAATTGTTAAAAATGCAGAATCCTTAACTGAGTTCTCTGAAAATGAAATCTTTGAGGCTTACAGCAAAAGTAAAGTCTCCTAGCCCTCTTAAATACATGTGAGTGGTTGTTTTTTTTTTCTGAGAATTAGCCATGGTAAACTGTTTTTCAGGGATCTGATTTCTGCCCTTCAGACTTCTGCAGATGTTCTTCAAAATGCATAACAAATGTACCTTCCTGATAAGCAATTTGTTACTTTTCACTTTGTGTTTATTCATGTCAGAAATGTGCATTGGCATGCAAGCAAACAATAGTGTGCTTAATTATAAAAAATAAGTGCTTAATCATTTCAAAGGATAAATAGATGTGCAATAAAATAAGGAAATATTTACAAGCAGCTGCTCAGGGATATCAGATTTCAAGTTATCTGTAGCCTTCATAATTATTTCAATGTTCTTGTGTTATTAAAAATATAATGCAGATATCATAGTGACAGTAATGATGAGTAATTAGCTGAGATTCTACTACCTTTCAGATATCTAAGTCAGGAAAATACTGGAAGGCTTTTTGACAGTGATGGTTAATTTTTGGCAGCAGGTATGGACTTTTGGTGGGGCTGAAGGGCTTCCTTGGAGGAGGAAGGTTGAGAGAGCTCCAGCTGTCATTCTGATTGCCTTCCCCATGCACAATTTTCTTACCATACACAAAGACCCTGCAGTCTTCATGGCTCTTCAGCCCAGCACTGCGAGCTCTGCTCTCAGAAATGTTGCAATTGTACTTTTGGTACTGTCCAGGAATTGCAAGTTTGAGCTTAGATCGGGCACAGATTAAGAAAGACTCACTGAGCTTTTATGTGGCATGAGGTTCAGATCTCATGAATCCTGCTAGCCTTGGAGGATCAAATATTCCAAAGTCCTCCCTGAGACTGCTTCCCCAGCCCAAGATGAGCAATGGTCACAGTCCTTATCTGAACAGGAGAGCATCTTGTGTGAGATGAGTGAAAGGTTGATGGTGTTTCCTCAGACCTTGTGTGTGTCTCAGGAGGACTGTCAGTCCCAAAGTATGGTTTGGCCTGGGATAGATGATTGAGGCTTTGGTGCCAGAGAGATTAATTTTAATACTGGACTGGGTGCACACATGCACATTTCTGGCAGTGTAACCAGTAGATAGGTTTTGTGACTTCTAGGCTTGTTCTGCTCTGACAGGAAGCAAGGGTGTGGTTCCTGGCTCCTAAAGCTGCTCCAAGTAAGGGCTGAGCAGGCTTGCCCTGCAAATCCCTGGCTATGTGCCTGAGCTGCTCTCCTGAGCTGGAACTAGCACTGGTGTGAATGTATGGTGAATAAACTTAGAGCTGCTGAGTGAGGTCAGTCAAATGTAATCTGTGCACTTGGGCTGCCTTTTTCTCTTTCCAGCACTTGGCACCCAAAACCTGATAGACAACCTCAATGAACTAGAGGTTTTCCTATGGATCAGATAAAATAAGGAAATTCCTCTTTCTCCTTCCACTGAACATTTCTAAGCTTCTTCTGGGACCTAAGTCAGGGAATTAGGAATCTAGATATTACTGATTTCATCTGCTCCAGAACTTGTTTTTTTTCCTGTATACATGAAGATAACAGTGTAGTTTGGTCTCAGATAAAAATATTCAGACAGTGTTATGTGAATTGCTATAGCTGTAGTTACCATTTTCCACAAGTGTGTGTGGAAAGAAGACGGACAGAGAAGACTTGCCAATATAATCAGCACTAATACAGATTTCTTTTTCCTTTTGTTACTGTTTCTTCTGAATGGCTGTGTTCCTCTTCCTTTGAAGAGGATTGCTTTATTTTTTTTAACTTGCCAATTCTTATACATTTCAGCAAGCCTGAAAAGAATATGGTCAAGTAACTAAAGACTTTCTCTCTTTCTCAGATGTGATCTGGTGCTTGTATGTGGGTCCAGAAATGCTATTACCTGCCAAAACACCAGTGAAACTGGTGTGATACAGACATCTAAATCTTCTGAGACTCTTGGTCTCATATAGAAGATCTGGAACTAGTACAACCATTCAGGTTACTGGTATGTGTTTTTATTGAAAAACATCCCAGTACAACAACATTTATAGATATAAAGGCATCCTATGTTGTTTCTTCCCTGTACTGCTATTTCCTTTCTAGATTGAAATAGGTGATACTGCTAAGAGTACCAGTATAACTGCACCAATATTAAATGTTGTATTAACTATATCTGACATCTTGTTGAAAGTTGTGACAGACTCCTAAGTGCTAGTCTGTTCTGAAACTGAGATTTAAGGTCTAATTCCACAAAACTTTGCTTTCTTTTTAGATTGGGGCTTTTTGTCTCTTTGGCTCTCTTGGAAGATTTTTCTGTGGTTATATTCATGCTGCCAAATCAGATTGGGATTCAGACTTTGGGTAGGACTTTGGGTGTTATTATTTCTGTCTCATAATAATGATAAGACAAGGATTAGAAATAGTGTGAATGAAGAGTAAGATTTGAAGTTTTCGAAGCAGATCTGTCTCTCACCAGAAACAAGTCCATGCTAATGTTACACTTTATGAGACTTATTTTGAGTTTCCCTAGAATTTTTGAAGCAATCATCTGAGATCTAAACAGCAAGGCTGCCTAAAAAGTAAACAAATCCTTTTAGATGCGGTGAGCAGATCAGATTGGATATGAGTTCCAAGAATGTGCAAAATTAAATCAATTTAATTTAGGGAAAGAAATGTTACTGCACAGTGATAGCACACACATGACTCATGTCCAGTGTTGCAACACCATTAACCAGAGAGATTGGACACAGAGATGACTGTTCTTGGCCCTGATGGGAATACCACTAAGAAGCCTAACCAGTGCCAGTTGCGCTGTTTTTCAGCTCATGTGTTAGTCATATACAGAAAAATTTATTCCTAACTAAGTCACACCAAGTAGCACCAAAATAGCTATTACAGTTGCTGGATTTCCATGGCCACTCCAGGACTCGTCCTGTTAGAATATCACAGCTGGATGGTCACATCTGGCCATCGGAGAGCAACCTGAGGTCTACTGTTTCAACATAAGAGCTGGTTTGGACCTGTGCTTCCTAGGCAGGATCATGTATTGATCTGCAGTTTCAGTCCTATTAGGTTATTGATTATGTAACACTAATCATTACTATTTTCCAGAGTGACATGAGGTTTCCACCACGTTTTGCTTTTCCTGGAGTGGCGTGGTACACAACTCTCATCCCTTAAAAAAAAAAAATCCCCAGGCCTCTTATTTTTTCTGACAATCTGTATGGTGCAAAACTATCTTTGCTAGAAGAATCAGCAGATACTGCAAAACCAATTATGCATTGTACAGTTTTGTTTCTTTTTATCCCTCTCATTTTTTTCTGAATTACTCTCAATTTTTTCTGATTACTGAAAAGCATCAAATACAAAAGGAGAACATAAAGCAAAGGTAGGACTTTTCATTTGCTTGGGGCCACTCAGCTCCCAAGAGGTCTGAAACAAGAGGGCCCTTCTAAATCCCAGAGAAAGAGCATGTTTTTCTGTAAATGGTCTCACATTCTCTCTTGCTCTCACTTGCTTTAAAGCATACATCTGACACAAATTAATCTGCAGGGTTTTTAGTCATTTCCCATCCGCTGCTGGGGCAAATTAGACTTGCTGATGTTGTTTTGGCCTAACCCTGAAGCAGCATGAAAGGAATGGCCCAGAGGGAGAGCGAGCATGTTCTCCTTGGCTCTTCTACCATGTACTCTCCAGTCTGTTCAACAAAAAAAATAGTTCAATTGGCCTGAAAGGCACTGAAAACCCCTCTGTAGAACCTTAAAGAACCAAAATTACTTAATTAATGTGGAGATCATTATGTGAGGTTACCATATGAATGAGTAAGTGAGTTACAGAGCAGGAAAGAGGAAAGGATACCTGAGGTCAGACTTGTCAGGGTAAAGGAATCCTAAACAATGAGGGCATTGGTTTAAGATTTGAGGAAGAATTTGAAAAAGAGCCCTGAGAGTGAAATTAAATGAAGCATGGGAGAGTATTAGTGGAGATTAGCAGTGCAGTGAAGGAACCCAGAGCAGACTGCCAATCGCCCCTGAGCACAGGCAGCTTTAACTGGGCTGATGCAGGCGGGAATTAGGCAGGGCTGGAGTCTGACTGAAAACTACTTTCATGAGCAATGTTAAAGAGTTTCTCTTCCACACCCCCTTTCTTTCACTGACTTCTGAAAATGAACATGCCCCTGTCTCAGCTGCATGTGGGTTTTTTTGCCAGGCAGACTTATGACAGAAGCAGATAAAGCAGTCAAGACTTGAAAAGCACTTGGGCACTCTCAGTGTAAATGTGAGGTTCACTTAGTAGCACGGGATTGTCATTGCAAATGTGCTGCTTCAGATCAAGAAAGGACAAAGCCTAGTGAAACTAACAAAATTAATGCCTGTGCTTATAGCTGAAGTCTGGGAGACATATTTGCTTACATGTAGATACTGGTTTAGTGAAAACTAGATTATTTTTCCAAAACCTGTGTGCTTACAGTGCTTTTCACAGCTCTTACAGGACATTTCTAGATTATTCTCCTTGGAGTTTTTCTTATTAGTTATAGTTTCTGGAAAATTGTATCTATGATAGAACAAGTGTCCAATAACCAGATGAAGGTGGCAATATTTCATAAGGTGTTGACTGCAGTACTTATTTTATTTGCTTTGGTTCCATTTGTTGTCTTTTTGAAACAGTACTCACATATTCTGGAATAAAAATACTGACTGATGCATATGAGTTCCTAGTGCTTTTCCTGTCAGCTACAAGCACAATTCTTGCTAAAAAGCAAGGGGAAAGTGAATCATCTCTCTGAAAATACCTGCCAGAGCCTGTAGGAAGTCAGAGATCATATTTAGACCAGGTTTTTCAGATATAACTGAAATTGACACTGTGGTTTGGGAGGACCTAAGAACTTTGGAGAACAGTAATTCAGTGCTTTGGTGTTTAATCCTGCTGTACTGTGATAACCAACAGCTGGCTGAATAGATGGAAGAAGTTCTTTGTTGTGGGAGTGGAGAGGTGCTGGAACAGGTTGCCCAGAGAAGCTGTGGATGCCTCATCCCTGCAAGAGTTCAAGGCCAGGCTGGATGGGGTTTTGAGAAACCTGGTCTAGAGGAAGGTGTCCCTGCCCATGACAGGGGAATTGGATCTGGGTGGTCTTTAAGGTCCCTTCCAACCCATACTATGATTGTATGGATTAATGCCCATCTTTAAAAAGCTGCACTGTGTCTTTAGCAATAAGTACTATAGGTAATCTTGTGTTTTACAGCTCTAAGTCTTCAACGCTGGGGCTTAGACTTACAGTGCAGCTTCTACATTCTCTTGGGGCATCAAGGGAACCTGTGTGTCTAAAGTGCCTCTGGGCAATGGACTGAAATGCTTATGTTGCCTTGTGAAGAGTCATTCCTAAAACTTCACTGGTTTGTGTTCCTAAAACATCCAGGTGCTTCTGGGAAAGGGAGTGGAGTGGACCCTGACTGTCAGCAATCATAATAGTTTTCAAGTGACACTGAAACTGCTGTATGGCTGATGTTCTAAAATGGAGTGAATTAATGGAATCCACACAAATGTCGCTTCATTGCATAAACTCCATTTCAGAAGCAGATTGTTTCATGTTCCCCTTTGCAGCAATTGTTTCATTTCTCTGCAAAAGAATAATTTAAGTAATTGGAATTTTCCTGCAGGATAGGAAAAAATTACCCGCCTTCCATCCCTTTCTTTTTTATTTTCCCATCTATTATTTTAATTGAAACCAAAATTGTTTGAAATATTAAATACCATTAGAAGCCTCCATAACTAGAGCTGTGTGGGAAATGCTTTTCTAACCTGCACAACTTTTGTGTTTTCCTGAACACTTCTGTTCTGCTCTAAGACAAAACCAAGCCCCTTTAAAGGCAGGAATACTCATGCTTGTATTGCTACATGGGTGTTAGCATTATAAGAGAGGTATTTAATCCCCCAGAAGTTTCAGCTTCAAAACACCTTATTTTCTTCCCAACCAAAGAAAAGGTTGCTAATAAAAAGTTCCATGATTTTATTCTCGCTCCAGATCTTGAACAGGCATACTAGCAGGGCACTGCCCTTCAACTGAGTGCTCTGCAGGTTAATATGAAGGCCATGAGAAGTCTGAAGTTGGTAGGAATCAACACAGAGCGTGGCCCCACATGTATTTACCCAGCCTGCCTTCAAAACACACCTTGCAGCCTGGCTGAGCGAGGATTGCATTCCCCTTGGGAAGGAATGCTGGGTTGAGAGATTTAGGACGCACAGTCACCTGCTCTATAGCTGTCATGCAGGCCTTCAATGGGAGTTTTTCAAGCTAGGCCTGACTGATATGTTCCCACCTGCTCCAGAGGAGGTGTGTGAATGAAGTGCTTAAGCTGTGCTTTGAGAGGAGGTGAGCTCAGGCAGTCGGCTGCAGGTGCAGCTGCGAGGCAGAACTACCTGTGGCACCACAGATGAGGCCAGTCCATGATGGTATGTGAATTTGGACACAGCAGAAAGCTGCCAGGAAGCCCTCCAGAAAAAAAAAACCTGGCCAAATCTGTTGTGTGTGTCTGCATCGGTGTTTTTTGGTTTTTTTTTTGTTGTTGTTGTTGTGTTGTTTGGGGGTTTTTTTTGTTTTGTTTTGTTTTTGTTTTTGTTTTTGTTTTTTTTTTGGTTGGGGTTTTTTAGTTTTTGGGTTTTTTTCATAAAAAAGAAAATCACACCATATAAATGAGAAACAAAGATGAAGTTAAAGTGGTTTTGCTTAGCTCTAGAGCTAAACAAGCTGACAGAGGAATTGCACACCCTCTAAACAGTCTGCATTGCTTCTGCTAACAGTAACATATGTGATGCTTCTGCTAATTCTGGCTTGACCATGGTGTTACTCAATATGTTGTCCTGTACTGTAGCACTGATGGCTCAACACATGGCCTAAACAGAGTTAACAGCTGAGTGTGACTTTCTGTTAATGTAATGTATAATGGCCAAATTTTGCCAACTATTAATCTGATCAGTACTGGAGGACATGTTTAGCTAAGAATACTTTTTATATGAAATATGTTACAGGCAACGTGTTCCTGAGCAATAAACTACTGCTGTTTCTCCACTCCCATCTGAATAACACACAGTAACTTTTTATTGAAAGATTTTTGTGTTACTTCAAACAGACTTTAACCCTGGTATTCCTTCTTCATGAAATCTAATTAAAGAAATGTGATTTCATTTTAAGAGGTTTTTCTCTGTCCTAGCCAGTTCAGAGCAATTATAAATGCTTTGCTTTAGAGCCCACATAGGAAAGACTTGGATTACTTAAATTTTCAAGTCTTTTTCACGTGTGAACCACAAATATATTAACTTTCAATGATTCACAAATTAGGCCAATGAAAATAAAGGCAGGGAGGTTGGTAGCTCCACACTTTCTAAGAGTTTGTGGAGGTTTGGGGGGTGGGTTTATTATTTAAAAAATGGAAAACAGCCAAAATCAAGAAAAATTGAGGGACGCATGAGATAAAATCCTATGTAGTTTTCTTTTAAAGGATTCTGAATAACTAATCCATCATTAAGATTCCTTTTAATGGCTGGTGCTCCTTCTAATTGGTTAAACTTCTTAAGAAAGTATTTCAGTGCAATCATTAGCATAGAAAGCCTGATTGTTTATGCCTTTTGATCACTGATGGCTATCAGGGAAGAAGCTGGATTTTAATATTCTTGAGAAGGATGTGTAGAGTTCTGCCTGCCATCCACGCTTCTTGCTTGTAATACTATATGTTGAAAGTCCTTAAATTGCATAGAGATATCATCTTATTTCCTCTCATCAAATGTTTTCATAATAAATGCCCTTTTTGTACTATCTGTTATATGCTAGCCAGTGAGCTCCTTGGGAATCAAATAACTTAGAAGGAAGGGGGGAGAGAACATGTTATTTTTGTAGGTTGTAGGTACTATATATGTTGTGCCTTGGAGATAAATACTGGCTTTGGGATTTTTAATGATGTATCAGACTTCCTCTGATTCAATGTGAATTGTTGTAGGGGCTAAACCATCTGCCATCTGGATTTCATCTCTTCATATTTGACCCAGGTCAACAAGATCTACCAGAGTGGTGATAAAGGTATTTACACAAAGAAATGTACGTGCTGGTTTTGGTTTGGCAAGTTAACTGGCGTGTTCTTTTGCTTTGAAAATTGAGAAGGAATCCTAAAAAAATTGAGAAGGTGGAGCTTTCCTACAACATTTCTACTGTTTCTAGCCTTGAGACATTATTGCCTTACTGGGTTTTGCTTTTGGCTCTTTCTAATCAGCCCAGAGGCAAGATGCATGCTGTGAAGGATGACAAATTATAAACTGGCTGGTCTGATGACATACTTTCAGTACACAAAATAGTCCATGGCATTTGTCATGGCTAAATTCATTCTTAGAGTCAGTGGGTGCTCTGATAGTGCATGGTCTTTAGTGTGAGACCTGGAAATAAATAGAAATCAAAGGATGAGGAGCTGCTGACTCCCACAAAAGCAGGGAGGCCCTGCAGAGAGACATCAACAACTTAGAGGACTGGGCCATCACCAACCATGTGAAGTTCAGCAAGGGAAAGTGTTGGGTTCTGCACCTGGGATGGGCCTAACCTGGATGTGCAGACTGGGGAATGTGATGCTGGAAAGCAGTGCCATGGAAAGGGACCTGGGGATCCTGGTTGATTACAAGTTAAACATGAAAGCCTCACCTCGAGTGCTGGCGGCAGTTCTGGGATTCACAATATAAGAAGGATATTAAGCTACTAGAGACTGTCCAAAGGAGGGCAATGAAAATGATGAAGGGCCTTGAGGGGAAGCCATATGAGAAGTGGCTGAAGTCTGTTCAGCCAGGAGAGGAGGAGACTGTCGAGGGACCTCGTTGAAGATGTATCTGTGGCAGTGTGAATGCACCCCCACATGTATCTTCCTCATGAGGGGAAGAGGAGGGGCAGGTGGTGACCAGTGGCAGGACCTGAGGGCATGGCCTGAAATTGTGTCAGGGGAGATTTGGGTTGGATGTCAGGAAAAGGTTCTTTCCCCAGAAGGTGTTTGGGCATTGGAACAGGCTCCCCAGGGAAGCGGTCACAGCACCAAGCCTGGGAGAGCTCAAGCGTTTGGGGAATGCAAATGGTGTGACTCTTGGGCATGGTACAGTGCATGGCCAGGAGCCAGACTCTATGATCTTTGAGGGCCCCTTTCAACTCAGCTTATGCTATGATTCTGTGAAATTCCTTGGAAACCACAAGTTTACTGTCAGGGATCTGTAAGTGTATCTTTTCTGGACTGAAACCAGCAAGAACTTCATACTTAAGAGATCCACCATGTGTCCACACATGAAGCTGAAATTTTGATCTAGAGAGGAACTGTACTGGTTGTACACTCCTGATGCTGCCTTGGGCAGTAGCCAACAGTAAACTGATTTTTAAAGTCTATGAAATCTAGTGTCAAAAAACTCTTCATTGGGTAGGTAGGCAGGGGTATTTTATGCTAATTTGCTTCAGAGTAAGGCTAGAAAGCAGTTTTTAAAACGACATTTGTTTCATTAATCATAGGCTCACACTGTGTGCATAGGTAGGCTCCATTATTTTGAGCTGTCTCTCAAAATGTTGATGGGAGCACACCCACAGAAGTTGAGCTGAGTGAATAATGACACAGTGAATTATTATGATACATTTTGCTTAGATACAGGATCATTTCAAGAAAATTTATTTGGAAGCAGGGGGGACTGTTTTACACTGATGGGCAACTTCCAAGCCCTGGAAATATGAGCTGTGCTGTCTAGCTGCTCTCTGCCTGTGTGTGCTCACATGCTGCTCTGGCATGCAGGCCAGAGGATGCAAATGAAACCTTTGGTTCTGGAAAGCCACATCTGCCACTCTCCCCCATATCCTGCTAGCATGGTTGCCAGTAAACCTCAACCCTGTGAACATTTGCAGACACCAGTCATAAAAACAGGCCAGGCACAGCAACAGTTAAAGCTTAACAAAAAAATAGTAAGAGTCACAGAAAATAAGTGAGTTTTGTTCCCCCCACACCTCCCTCTCAGCTGTCCTCTTAGGAGCATTTTGCTGGGAAGGGAAATACTATTATGACTGCTGTTAAACGTTGCTGAATGTTTGATTTAGGCAAAGCTTGCAGATTTGATTCCTGATTTTTGCTTATGCAGACTCAACAATGTCTTTTGGAAAACCCTTTCCAAAAGGTCTTTGAATCATTGTAACTTAGTTGCATCAAAAATTTCAGCTGCAGTTGCTCATTTCCAGTCATGGCCATTGCAACTTAGACTGTAAAGGAAAAGAAACCTGAGGAGGATGGTTGTTTCAGAATGAAAGGTGTGATGGCTGCCCACTCAGTCATTTAGTCAGAGGTCTTGTTTAACACCATCCTGAGTTACAGGAATTCTGCATTTAGCACTTTGTTATGCTGTGTACCCCCCTTCCCCCAGCATGTGTTTGGAAAGCCTCTGTCAGCAATCACAGGGAGAAGAGACAGTTTCATGAGGTGAGTGGGAGGTTATCCCTAATTGCAGCTGTGTTATACCAGCATTTTATTTCAAACCCTTCTGCTCATGTGCATGATTCACTCAATATGCTATGTGATTATCTACCTGACTTGTGAACTTCTGTGGTGAGGAGAAAATGCCTAGCTTGGGGAAGTAGCTATGGTAACAATTCATGTAAAGTTCTGATGTTTATCAGAACAAAAGATAATGCTTAACTTGCTGACGGCTCAGGCCTCCAATTCTGTAACATGCAGAAAAGTAGATACACACACTGCCTCAGAAACGTCATAGGTTATCACTTATTTCCAAATTCTCCCTTCAGAGCAGCCTTATGTCTCCGTGTTTAGCAGTGGAAAGCCACAGTTTTGAGTGGGATCCATAATTAACAGCTCTGCAGCTGTCTCAAACAGTTTTCTGTGCGAGGGGACCCAAAGTGTCATTAGTTCATTCTTGATCCCTGTGCTTAAATTAAAGGTTGGTGTTAATTTAGATCCAGACTGAACATGGTTATCTTACCCTCAGCAATAAAGTTCAAATGATTGGAGCTCTCCATTACTTTACTGGGTAACCTCATACATAAATTTCCTGTTTATCATTCCTCTGAAAACTCTACGAGGAAGAAGTGAAACAGAGCTCTCCAGAGTAAACTCTGGTCTTCTACACAGTCTGAAGCATCAGAGCTCCAAATGATCAAAATGGCTTGCCTTTTTGTGGCCTGAGCTTAAAGAGCATATACCTGCCCAGTTTACTTCTAAAAATGCAGACTAGACTGCAAATGACTTATTTGAAAGAAACATTAATCTTCTGAAAACACAGAGAGTGTATTCCTATAAGGGATTGTCCTAAAGCAGCAGACCTGGCATCTTGAAACACAACATGGGAATTTGGTAGGTGTATTTGTCTAATTGAAGGAAATTATTTACCTAAATTTCAACTCTCTGGTGGATAGAGCTGCAGGTATCACATAGGATTCTCTGCCTAATAGCTGTTTTCAGTATGTGTTGAACTATATTGGGTTCTCATTTCAGTGTAGGAGTTTTCTGTTTTTAAAAAACTATTAGACAGAGGTTATACTCTGTACTGTTACATTTATTCCCATTTTAAAACTTTGACTTTATTGAATTTTCATAGTCTCATAGGAATTTTCACGGTGATTTACACTGCTTTATATTCTGTAAACAGTACCTGGCACTGGTCACCATCTTCCTTTTTTGCTCTGAGCACCTGATATGTGCTCAGATGCTTTTTTAGTTGGCTTGGTTTTGTACTGTCCTGAGCAAATACTTTCTAAACATTTTCTATCACTAGATTTAACACCATCAGTGTAGTACCTGGCACTGTCCTGACTAGCAAGGATCACTTTCGAGGCTTAGAATACCTGGCTGTTTTTTCTCTCACTTTTTACTGGACCATTTGTGTAACATTGGTCTTAGAAACTTTTCTGTAACCTTCAGCTCCTTTTCAGATGCTTTCGAGTGTTCCCAGTGATGAGCTGGCACAAACAATCATGTTGTATGATGCAAAATCAGTCCTGAAGGTGCATTTGACAAGCTGGTATTTAAAAAAACTTCTCATTTTCCCGGTCCAACTGCCTGGTCATATCTGTTTGGCTATATCCTTGTAATCTGATGAAACTGATAGAGTAAATGTTTGCAATGAATAATTCAAACCCCTCTGAATTCCCCAGCTCTTTACTTTCCCCACATGTGATTTAAAGAAATGGGTTTACCCCATGGTATTGTTTAGCAATCCAGATACACCAATCCTGAGCTGAAAAGGTTATGTTTTAGGAGGAATGTAATTGTTGAAAGTACATAATTAACCTTTTCAGTGAGCATCCTTATGTCCCTTGGGATGAAGACATTAAATTTGGGCTTGTATTTTTAGCTATGTAGGAGGCTCAAAAATTAACAGGGAAACTTTTCAGTCAGTCAGTATCAGGATCTTTTCAAAAAAATCCCAGGTAAAGTTTTTGTCATGTTCATTGCTCTTCTGCTATAGCTTTTCTATTAAATTTAATAATACTTATTTGAATGTAATAAGAATATTTTGATAGTGGCATTTCATTTTGCACTGCATTTCCATATCTCAAAATCTGCCATTAGCTGCTTCCCCTAAAAGATGTGCAGAAGACTTCCCTGCCTCCTTTTCAGTCTGTTTCCATACTCCTAGACATGCTTTATCACCAAAACCTTTCTGTTTACAGATTCAAGACATACAACACATTGCACAAATTGCTACTCACAGAGTAAATTCAGGTATGAACATTGTATAATTAACTCCAAGACTTCCAAATTACATATTGTACTAATTACATATAAAGAGGCAAATTACATGGCCAGAGTTGCCTGTTGCTGCTTGTGCAAGTTTGCAAAGCACAGAACCTCCTTTATCTATACCATGATTCTCCAGCTATCAGCCTACTGAAGTTTGATGATTCAGAAGCAACTTTTCCAAAGGTCAATACAGGTCACTGAAGTATCCTTGGAGATTTAAGTTGCAGCTTTCTTACATCCTGACTCAGCCAGGTTTCTGATTCTTGATTCAGACTCATGACCTTCCTTTGTTTTCGTGATTAGACCATGGAAGTTGCAAAATGGTGTTGGCAAGTAAATGTCAGAGAAGCATGTTTTCCATACAGTTTTATTGCAGTGAGATTCTCAGTGCTAGGACACTTCATTAGAAGTTGGATAGCAACTTTTAAACACTCATTCGTGACACTATTACAGAAATAATGAGTGATATTAGGGGGAAAAAGATGGAAGTATTTTTAAGAGGATATCTTGATGAAGCTGAAGAAATAAATTATCTAGCATTTCAGGTAATAGTTGTCCCTTTCATTTTCTAACTAGGGCTTAGGCAGGTAGCTGTCTGGAATCTGAGAATCACAACACTTGGAGCGACAAAACAAACAACTGCAGAAACGTCCAGATCAAAGTGCAAAAGCGAAACTACACCTTTTTGCATATCTCCTTGATCTTAACACCACTGAATCTAAATATCTTGATATTATCTAAAACCACCACTGCTCCAAAATTAACCCCGAAGTTGGAAAGATAGCAGACAGAGATGAACTGCAGAAAGCTCTTGCATTGTACTGTCATTCCAATCCTGTATTTTGCAGACTTTGAGCATCTCATCTGTGTTGTACCTCATGGGGATATTGTGCTAGAGAGGGGAGATTTAAAGCAAGGATAATTACTGGGAGTAATGTATATTTTCTTCAAAAGAATAGTGGCACTTTTGGAAGCAACTAAGCAGCATGGAAAGAGGTAATAATTTGGAGAGTCACACATAAAGGAGGCAGGAGTATTGTATTCAGCTTTGTGTTTGAGTTAACCTCCCTAAGTAATGAATGTAGAATGACATTCTTGGGGCTGTCCTGTGCAGGGCTGAGAGCTGGATTTCAATGATCCTTTTGGGGCCCTTCCAGCTCAGGATATTCTAGGATCCTATCAATGTTTCTGTGAGTATGGACTCACACTACAGCACATCAAGCACCCTTTGTGGTCATCCCTGTTTTCTGGCAGTGAGTTATTGGGGACCCCTTTAGAAACGAAGGATCTGGGCCCTCAACCCTATGACCACTCAGGATAAGACAGGATTGCCTAAATAAAGTTTGAGTAAATAGCAAGTAAGTGTGCTAGACCTTCAATGGTCCCACTCCTCTCTGGTAAGGAAAGCCAGCCTCATTCTGTTAGCACTATAACATCCTTCTGTGATTGAAAACACTTGTAAGGCAATGCCAGCATGTTTCTGTTTGCATCCAAACAATAATCAAGATCTCACACAGTGATGATTTGTTGTCAGCTGTTTTTCCTGCACTAAACAAGTCTGACACTAGCAGCCCACGAGCTAATTAACTCAAGTATCTGGCATGGGAATCTACATTATAACTATCAGCAGAATATCTGCAGAACTGAAACAACCAGCCAAGTGGACTGATGTTCCAGGGAGATGAAGGGTGTCTCCTTGAAGTAGGAAAAAGAAACATGAATGATGATAAACAGTATTTCCACTCTCCCATCACATAAATTTATCTCAAATTTATCTCTCCCTTGTTTTTTTTTTAA
The DNA here is from genome assembly GCA_013400585.1 of Chloropsis cyanopogon. NCBI lineage: Eukaryota > Metazoa > Chordata > Aves > Passeriformes > Irenidae > Chloropsis > Chloropsis cyanopogon. The sequence goes on along the minus strand of WEZZ01026048.1, from coordinate 44,469 downwards.
ACAAGTCTTCGAAAGAAAACACTCAGCTGAATACTTCGGGCTGAATATTGGCAACTTGAACTTTTATTTCCTTGTTAATTTCTATCTCCCTTTTGATCCTTTCTGGTTTACCTTTACCCTCTTCTTAACATGCAAAAATGGGTTCTGGCATCAGTTTGCTTTTAATATCTGCCCAGGTTCCTTGATGAGACAAGATTGTGGGATGCCTTGCTGTTCAACACCTTTTATTTCTCCCTTGGGGGACTGTTGGCATCAGACACTCCTGAAGCAATCAGAATAGAGAAACAGCAAAACCTTTAGGAATTCAACACTGTGGGTTAAGCATTCCAGTGTAGGCTGGAAGAGTTGTGCTGTCCAAGATGAAAAGGAAACAGGAAAAAACTGAATAAACAGGACATTGGTATTTTGACACCTTTTCAAGTTGCTCATATTCCAGGGGTTTTTTTCCTGTATGTCTTACAGAGTTAAAAGAACATTCACTGTTTTGCTATCACTCCCACTATATTCAAGTAGAGCCATGGATTCTCTGTCCCTTTAAAAGTGGGACCTGAGTTGTTTTCTAATCAGAGAAAAAATATTATCGTCTCATCACTGTTATATTGGAAAGTGAACTTCCTTTTTTTTTTTTTTTTTAAGAAAAAGAGACATGATTTTATGCCTCATGAGCAAGGAATACATATATATAACTAGGTCTATACAGAAAGTCTAGTTTAGTAGCTAAAGGCAGGTCCCAGGAGAGCTAATAGAGACATAGATATTTTAATTTAAAGCAAATTAGATTCCTTTTGAGCAGCCAGACAAGAGCTGTAAGGTCCATATCCTTTAATGAACTTAAGCATTTTGCTCACAGAGTCATATTTACACATTAAAGTAAAGCACTTGTGAGCACTATTTAGTAGTGAGTACCTTCCTCAATAAGAGACTCTTGGGTACCACAGGCCAATCAAAAAATATGCAGAAGAGAGGGTTGTTTCTGGAAACTTCTCTCTTTGCCAAGCATCTCTGCAAAGGCAGGGGTTTCTTTCCAGAATTGCAGTGCAGTGATCTGTTCCCACTTGTCTTTTGTATAGCAGATATTGGTACAAATTTAGAGTTGTAAAAGATATTTCTGACCCCCGAAGACAGGGGAGTTAGAAGTGAATCATTCTTTTTAAACTGAATTTATTGCATAGAAAGGGAATGCAAGATTCATCAACTCCAAGATAATACAAGGAGAGGGATAAATGACTCCTCAGAACTGCAGGGAACTTGCATACATGGAGCACTGGAAGTACAAATAGCTGTGTTTAAATCAGTAACAAGCACATACCCAATTACAATTGCCTAGATCAAGAAGTCAGATTTGTGTCTGGGACCACTCCTCAGTTTTTAAGGAGGGTCTACACTGTCATTCAAAAGTCCCATTACATTAAGCATGTCCACTTGCTGTCAGCTGATCTAGCTCTAGTAACAATAATGCCACTTCAGCAGCATTGATCTCAGGATTTGAGCAATTGTGCTGAAATCAGTGCTGTGCTGAGCCAGGAGGGAAGAGAGTTAGCCACCCTTTTGCCTACTCTTGAACTCAAACTTCCCTGAGTTTGCAGGTGTTGGCAGCCCGCAGAAATCCGATTCTAAACCATAGGTTTTGGGTCTGATCCATTATGGTCAGCCCAGTTAACTTTCAGTGTAAGCCAAATGTAAATGGCCATGTGAAGTTGCACCTTTTGGAAGAAGACATGAAGCTGGCTTTACCACTTACCCTCTCCAGTTTTGAAATTATTTCAGCTTCTGGCCACTTTCAAACAATGATAAAACAAAGAAGGGGAAAAAAAATCAAACCCAAAACAAACTGTCATAGACTTGAACTCTCTTTGTCTTGCTGCTGTTTAATTGGGGGTTGACAATTTAGTTGTACATCTATGACAGTGTTAAATTACATTTGTTGAGAAACAATTTTTGTAGCAAAGCATACAGTTTTTCTTGCTCACTTTTGTATTACCCTATAATGTTTCACTACAGCATTCCTTTCCAGGTTGCTGCTGTGCAATCTGAGTGTTAATCATCAAATTAATTTCTGCTTCTGCTGGGCCTTCCACAGTACTTTCTTTTCTTTTTGTTTTTATTTCCCACATGTTGCTTTCATCCTGCCGTGGGTCACTTACTATTTATTATTCAGTTAATCCACTCTAGCAGAGTGGCAAATGAGACTGGCACTGAAGGTATGACTGCTGCTGGTTCCCAGCAGCTTTTAATGTCATAATTGCAGCAGAGGACATTGTGAAAAGGAAGTTAATCCTTGTAACATAGTACGTCTGTTAGCTGTACGAAAAGCCATCATGAGTAAGTCTGTATCAGGTGTAGGTCATTAATTTAAACTCACTTCCTTTAATTTAATCCTTTATATGGAGTCTGCCAGTTGCATGAATCAAACCTAAGTTTATTATGTTCAATAAAACCAGGGACAGTGTTATATTTTATAAATACTTTTCTCTAGAGGAAAACTTCTGAAAGCGACAACAAAAATAAGTGTTGCATGCAACAGTGATTTTAGAAGGTTCCATTATTCCTAGTTGCCCTTGCTTGCTCTCTCTCTTGTACGTGTTGTAGCTACACATTGAAAAAGTTCCTAGCTAGGTTCTGCAAGTCCCTACATAGAAGAGACAAAACCCTCTCCTTTGGGTTCAAGTTTCCTAAAACTCAGGGGCACAAACTCATCTGAAAGAGATACCACACAGAGTAGGTTAGGTCTACTGAAGCCTCCAAAGAGATGTTGTTCGGAGTTGCACATCCCAATTGCTGTGTGGACACAATGTGAGTCAGCCATGAGACATCCTGTGTGTGTTATGAAACTGCAGGAGGGCTCAGAGCAGTGTGCACAACGGGTTGGTGTGTGCAGTCATGCCTTGGTGCACGTCTGTGCCTGGAGACGTGTTGGGAAGTGTCTTCAGCAAGAAGACTCCACCAATATTTTTGCAGCTTCTCTAACAGGCTGCTGAGTGATTTAATGAAGCTTTTTTGAGATGACATTCTGCAAACAAAGTGCCACGTACTTAATAGTTTAATACTAAGGAAGGCAATATGATGACAAGTCAGTAAAGAAGATCTCATTTTGTTATGATTTGAAGTTGATTCCTGTCACAAAATGTATTCTGGAGTTTGATGAAAGCATAATTTTGTCAGATTCCACTCAGTTTCCAGTAAAAGGTACCGTAAGATATGCTCTTAACTTAACCCAGAGAGGGAGAAATAAAACCAGTTAGAGCAAGGATGAAGCAGCACAACTCTCCTCTCAACTGAGGCTATCATTGCATTTATTGTGTGTCATTGAACATATATGAACACTGCAATATGGTAATCCCCAGCGTTAAGGGGTCAAGATCTGACAAGAGCTGACATCTTTTATATCTCTACACTCAGTTTTCTGCAAATGCAGGACTCCAGATAGATGATCTGAAGCAATTAATTCTTTCATTAAAAAAAAGCAATGCAAATGCTAATTCAAGAGTTCCTATAGTCTGTGCTTACAGCACATGGACAACTGGAAACACCCTGTCTGGATAATGAGATTGTGTGTAATGCTTATAAGTGTCTTAATGGCTCCTCAAAAGGAGAACACATAGGTCTCCATGTTGTCTGCTCCTTGGGGAAAATGACTTTGCTGAGCAGAAGTAGCATTGATATGACCCATAGAGTGAGAGGTGTTGCAGTCTCAACACCAGTTTTGCACACTGGAAAGTCAGTGGGAATGCAAGCTGTTTAAATATATGAAAATCTAATTGCTGGGAATCACATGATTACTTACAATTCCTTAGAAAAGCTCTGAAATTAAAAATTAAAAATATATCGTGTAAAGGGACTGATATATAACCTTGACACAAGGATGTGCTTTTGGCAGAAGTATACTGTAAACAAGAAGTAAATGGAAAGCCACTGCCTTAATGAGGTACCAGTCTTGGGCTTATGACAAGATGCAATCAGAGAAGGAAACAAACAAATGGATAGGAGCTGAAACAGAGAAGGATGTGGGAAGCATAGTGCAAGCATGTTTTTCATGGGCATGCTGTGTGCATAATATCACAGTGAGCAAGGGGGCCCTGGGAATCTCCTGCTTCGTCTTGTGGCTTATTTGGACACATCTCCCACACACTTTGAAAGGGTTTTGTCTTAAACAGAACCATGGAGGGGAAATTGGGGGTCATCACAAAATGATGCTCAGGTATGTACAAATGAATCAATGTGCTTCCCACTATGTTGGCTTAGTGTTGAGACGAAAAAAAAAAAAAAAAGGCAAGCAAGCTTGGAAGAAACAAAAGCACAGCTTTTTGTAATTATAGATCTTTTTGAGCTAGGCTGAGCCCTCCCCTTTCCTTCCTTTACCTTCCGCTTCTCCTCCCAAAATAATAACACATTTTGCCAATAATTTTGAGGAAGTCTCAGTGGGCCAGATGGAATTCAAAGAGAGGGATCTAATAGAGTTTTGTTTCATTCTTTTTTTTCTCCTGTTTTTTTTTCCCCCCATGCCCTGATTTCCTACTTGCAATTTCTTTCTTTAGCTTATTGCATGACACAGAGGTGGTGATGCAAAAATAGAAGTTAATGGTACTACCACTGTTTGTTTCTATTAACATTTACATGTGAAATGAAGGCATTTTGGAAGAGAACCAGACTGGCCAGTAAAACCTTTCACCCTCGTAAACTGTACATTTGGTTTGATTTTTGGCTTAGATCCCAGAACTTGTCACAAGCTTTATTATAAAGCTGTAGTTCAGCTAGAGTTTTGTTAGCTTTATTGCAACAGCTCCCCTCCTCCTCCTCTTAAAAAANCCCCCCCCCCCCCCCTTTAAAAAAAAAAAAAAAAAAAAAAAAAAGAAAAAAAAGGCAAGCAGACCAGCAAGAAAAAAAGAAAGCTTTTTGTCTTTTGTCCATTCTGAATACTTTTCAAATTCTGGAGAAAATATACTAGAAAATGCCAGATAACTTTTCAGCATCAATCATCAAAATATAAATGAAGTTTATCTAAAATTTATAAAAAATATACATCACCTCCTTAAAATAGTCCAAGAGTGACTAAACACATAAACAATAAGGCAGTCACCAACACTCATGAATGTTACAACTTCTGAGAAAGCACAGGCCTAGAAATGCTAAAGAGGAGTCTACAGATTGACTGGAAATGATTTGGACATCTGGAAAGATTTTTTTTTTTTTACGTATGTACTTTCCCAAAGGGGTAATTTAGTTCTGCATGAGTTCACTCAGGGAATAGATGAGAAAAAAAAAAAACAAAAAAAGAGAAGGGAATAAAAAGGAATGTGTTGTGATGTGCAATTATAAAACTGTTGGTCTCATCCTGCTTTCATGCATCCTGTGTCTCTCAGGCAATGAATCCCCTTGGTTCTGGACCAAGTACAAGTGAGAGCTGTATGGAATTACTGATAATGGGATTTAATGGAACTGCTTTATAGCATAACCATTAATATTTTTCTAATCTATTGCTGCAGACTAAATGGTTACAGAGAGGATATAGAGATCTACTCTGAAAGATCAATTCATTTGTAGCCCTTGGCTGGAATTTGAAACATGGTCTTGTAGCTGTGGGTCTAATTTGAGATGCAGAAGATCAAAGTTTGACTGTTGCTCCTGTCAGTCACTTCCCATGTGATCCTTGAGTAAGTAACTTATACTGCCTATATTTCAATTCCCTGTTGAAGAAATGGTAACCAGAAGATTTTATTTGAGGCTTGTTTAGAGTAGTCTAAAAGGCTTAAATTGGTTCTTACAGTGAGGAAATTTTTAATCTTTTACAACTTCTTCAGTCAGGAAATGTTCATTGGCTGTGAGGCCTTAATTTTCATTGGAATTTGTAGAAACCAGGTTCTTAAAAGTGTTTGATTCCCTTAAAATCCAAACAGGCACAATTTATTTCATAATATTTTGGTGCCTAATTTCAACAAGAATAATTATAACCCAGTGCATCCCAGTAATGATGATTCCTTGTTTTCCCATTGGAAAATACAAAGTCACAAAATTCTGAAGTTCCTGGAGAACCTATTGAACTGAGTCCCCTGACCTCATGAACTGAGTCCCTCCTTCAAGTTGTAGTAGGGCTGTCTGGAAATAAAGTATCCAGGGAGCAGGATTGCTTGAAAATCTCTTTTCTTATGCAAAATGTTTAGTGTTTGGATGTGAGCAGCATTTTTTGAGGGTGGAAGGACACATGTTTTCTTACTGCCACTCTTGAAAAGCAAGCAGTTTGTCTCAGCATCACTGAAATCTGGTTGCCATGCCCGGGCCGTGGCTGGTGACAGCTGTGGGCTGCTTTGGCAATGTCTGAATCCTCCCTGGGGAGCTGTGCTGGAAGCTTCACCTGGCTGGGACCAAGTATGGGCCTGGCAGATTGATTGTCATTACTGGTGAGTAAATCACTCCCAAAACTTGTCCTCCAGTCCTTCCCAGAGAACAACCTTGTCTTGTGGTGCTTTGCTCGTGGTGCTTTGCCGTGGGTCATGTGATGGAAAGTCAGTAGTGCATCAGGGATGTCCATCTGGAATCTATTGAATTGAGAATTTCTGTGGCGGAGAAGATTTTTTACACACATGACCATAAGCTTTTTGCAAGGAGGAGACTCACCTATGTATGAAGAACAATGCATTATGCTGCTACTGAATTTAAGTTTGCAAGCAAAGCATGTAACTCTCAAGGAGTCCTTAGTAAACATTGATTTTCCAACTTTAGTCTGATAATCATGAGCTTTCAAACTGTACTTGAAAGTTTGCTTGGATTACAAGTAAAGAATGCAAAAGTAAAATTATGAAGGACTTTCATCCATCCATAAGAGGAAATCAGAGTGCATGAGCAAACTGAGAGCCCACTGCTGCATGGCACAGCACACACTCTGTGCTGTGTTGAGAATGTTTTAACAGTCAGCAGGAGCCAGAGCCTCAATACCTCTAAAAATCTGTCTCTCTGCCTTACATTCTTATTGCTTTCTTTGAGGGGGAGGAAGGTTTGAAGGTCACAGAACTGGGCCATTTGTGTAACCAGAACCAGATGATTAATTACTTCTTTAAGGATTTTGTTTCTCTGAAAATTTTATCCCAGAAAAGCACGAGGACACACAAAGTCTGTGGTTGAAATTAAATTATATTAAGATTACAGAAATATTGCACATCACAGTTTGATGGAAGTGGCTTTTCATTGTTTAGCATAAGAAAAAGAAAGACTAACAAGTTAGGCTACACAGCTGGGGTTTGTGCTGTGTAACTTGTTTTGTAACACATCTTTAAATATTGTATACAAGCTGAAAGAACATATATTAGAAAGGATCAGACTGAAAAGAAGTCAGCACAATTAACATTCAAACTAGATTAACTGTCATTTTAGTTTAAAAAACCCTCACGCTCCATTCTTTCATGCTACCCCCTACAAAAAATTTGGAACTCATCACTGGAAATATCACCTCAAAAATCTTTTTCTGCTTTCTGTTATTATAACCAAAGATGTATGTACTCATTGGAGCAAAATAAAAATGAATTTAATTTTTTTGTTAAATCAGAAACAGATCCAGATGAGGATTTAAAAATTATGAGAACACTTTTTTTATTTAGATTTCTGGTACATTCTAGGAAAAATGCTGATTATTATCAAATGTAGAAGACTAGGTTGCAAAGCCCATTAAAACCTCTGGGAAAACTGAAAACAATTTTGATGTGCTTTGAATTAGGCTTTTTCTAGAACAGTCTCTGGACATAGTATATGGAATGAACTGAAATGTATCTCGTTATTCTGCTCCAAAGGCTCTGTTTCTCATGGCAAACTGGCCGTTTTGAGCACTGTCAAAAAATCTGTCTCCTTCTTTGCACTTTTTTGGCCCAGTTTTGGCTTGTGTTACCCAGCTTCTTCCAGTTAGTAACCAAACATTTTTTGGGCGACTGTTGTGAAACTAAGGCTCTTCCCAAGAGGTAGCACTGATGTTGGCAACTGGATTTAAGTACAAAGAGGAGGGCTGCTTATGTGAGTCCAGACCATTCTAATTCCATTCATCCTCAGAGCTGGAGAATGGTTCTGGACACATTAACAGGCCAAAGGTTTAGCAGAAGGGAGGCCTCTTTCAACTCTTATCCAAAAATCACTTTTTTTTCAATGAAGTCTCTGTTTTCAGTTGGGTTTACTCTGGAGCTTTGTTGTAGTTTCTCATTTCCCCTGTCAATTTCCCCTGCCCTTGTTCAGCGTGCGAGTCGGTCCCAGCAGCAAATGGCAAGGGACAGAGCTAAGCAGTCCTGCAGTGGACAGAATTATATCGAATTTGTGCTGCCTTCTGCAGGTCCTCTGCTCTGTCTGAAATCCCAGAGCATGACTATGTTTCCAGGAGCTGGCCACACTAATCCAGGATGGGGAAACACAAAGGGACTGGTGCCATTTGCTTTTCCAGATCTTGGTAGGACACTGCTGGGCAGTGCAGCATCCTGGCTGGGACAGGAGGTGAGCAGCAGTGCTCTGTCCTCCAGGCTCAGCTGCTCCACAACTCCCTTAGAAGAAAGCAAATCCTCAGCTACTTTTCTTCTGGACTGCTTTCTGGTGGTTTTGTCTTACCCTTCCTCAGCACCAGGAGCAGAGTGAGTCCAGCACTTTTAAAAGCTCCACTCTTCATGAATGCCTCTGAACGGGCTTTTTAAAAGTTAAAGTTTGACCTAAGACTTTTGATATTCTGAAAGGAATCCCTTTTGCAATGAGCAGGATTGTATGAAAAGACAATTTTGTTCTCTTACTGGAGTGAGAGCAGAATTGGGGTTTCTGCAATTCTTCTGTCTGCTGCAGCTTTCCTATAACACAATCCCCCTGATGCTTCTGGTGATGATAAATAAATGTATTTATGTGTTGTGCTCTTACACTCTTGGTATTGAGGAAACAGAACAATAACATACTCTTGTCGATACAAGCACTGCCCTGGGAATTGACTAATTAACACAAAGCTCAGCCCTGCAGGGACATTTCCAGGTTCATTTCTTGCTGCCTCAGCAAACTACAGAGTTTGGGCTGTTAACTACTTTCAGATGCTCTTTGTCTTTCAAGAAAGAAATAAAGAACATCCACATTGCTTTAGGCAAGTTAGTGATTCTAAAGAACACTTACCTTTTTACCATATGCTTCATGGCAGATTAAAATCCTGAAGGAGCTAAGGATTATATACTATGTACAGTCCTTTGGCACAAAAACATGCATTCTGAAGTAACAGTGAGTGGCTGAATGTGACATTTACATTCATTGTTTTTCCAGAGCTGCATACTGAGAATGTTTGATTTTACTCAAAACAATACCAAAGCAGTGGTTTTGTAGGTGCTTTGATTTCCCAGAATCTCTTAAGGTTATGACAAGCAGTTTACAGTGGCTACTGAGAAAATTGGAGAAACTTGTGTTACCACTTCTGTAAAATTCAAAGGAAATCTGGCCTAATTTGCAACGAGTAGATGTGCCTACAATTTTGAGAAACTCATACTGCTTGTCTCTTGTGTGTGATCATATTTGTTTATGTGAAGCATGTACTTTTCATTCACATTCTTTTCTTTGGACCACAAAGCAAAGATTTCCTCTATACAGGAAAAATATATGAGAAAAGGAAAAAATTCAAATTAAATGAAATTTGAATTTTACTGGTAAAGAAAACCTCACTGTTTTCATTAATTTTCCCTAGATTGCTAGATTTGCTCTGCTCTGTGTACTGTTATATTTACTAATCTATTATTAATGGATGTCTCCCTATTGCTGCTATTTATGAATGAACAAAATCCCATTCTGCAGCTCATAGAAATCAACTGTAGAAAGTAAGAATAGAAAATTTTCTGACAGAGGGTTGAAAGCAATTTGATGGGTCCTCAAGGGCCGCAGCTAGGAGGACTCAGAAGTTACATGTGAGGGAGCACAGATACTTTCAAAGTGTTTTGTAAGAGCAGAAAAATAAGTGCATATGCAAAGTGCACATTGGAGGAAGCCAGCTCCTGAGTGCATGCAGATACATGCAACACCCAGAGTTCTGTTTTGTACACACGTTTGCTTGTTGTTGCATGAACCGGCTGATTTTGTGCAGGTACTTCAGGCATGACTATCAGCAGACTGGGTGTGTATATTACTTTGTGTGCCTATCAGAACAAGTCATTAAGGTTAGCCAAGCACATCTGATTCTGGTGCAGAGGTTTCACAAACTTTATCCATTTGGTATGTTTGCCAGCCCTTTTATTTTTGCCACAATTTCAAACAAAATAGTGCAGTGTTTGCTGAAGATAGACAAAACTCTGAGAAAACACGCACAGTTTCACCCCTAATCAATTATCCTGGAAAGGTTTAGTTTGGGTCACTGTGGCTTTTAAGTTTCAGAACAGCAAAGTGGATTGAAAGGAACTTTAGATCAAACTAGGAGAATGTACAGAAACCAGGAAGGTAGGGGAAATCTGATATGGAGCCAGCAGATAGCTGGGGCAATCTGGGCAGGGTGACACTTTAGGAGTGAAGAGACACTCACTGTGAGATATGAGTGACCACAGGATGAGGAGTCGGAGGCAGAGAAAAGGAAAGATTGCTACAGCAGTATTTTGAAGAGGATGAGGCACGAAGTGTCAGTTTTGGGGTGATCACAAAAACGCCAGCCTTGTGCCCCTCTAGCAGTTGGAACTTCACCATGTGCCTGTGAAAGTCACTGAGGATCTTTAGTTCCTCTTATGCCCATCCACAGGAGCACTGGCAATTTACTACTGCCTCCATCTACTGTTACAACTGCTGCGCACATTGCAGAGTTCTGTGCCATGGATTTGAGTATTTCCAGCACTGCTGATTCTGGGTTCCAGCAAATGCAAAGAGGCCAACAACATGCTAATGAAATCTTAGTATTCTTCCTTAGTTACATGTAATTAGATACCACTCTCTTTATCAGTATAATAACTTTTGATTAGTTTAGTCTGCCTTTAGTACACTGAAAAGCTTAAGGAAAGCTAGGCATAGCCAACTAGGTTTTATTTAACTTTTCCCTGGAGATTCTTCCCTGTATGCAGTGACCGTGGCTGTCTGTCATACAACGGCACCACGCTAAAACAGAGGGAACAGTGCATTTTGCCTTTATTGTCAGGAAGTGTCAGAAGTATTAATAGACTAAATTTTGCTAGCTAGCTAAAATTCTCACAGTGCAATCTTGTGTATCAGCATTTTTTTTTTTCTACCACAGATGGTCATTTATGTAACATGGTTGGAAATTGTGGCTGTGTTCCACAGCAACAGGAAAATGGGATACATCTGCACTGTGTGGGGAAAAATACAAATTAAATAGAAGTATGCAAGCATTTAAATTACAGGGAAACAGGACTGCGATAAGCCCTGGACTACATGAGCAGGAAGAGAGTGTCAGCCTCACCCATGCCCTGAAAAAAATGGTCACATTCGTGGGCTACTCTATTGTACTGAGTGGAAGTTTGTTTATGTGGGACCTTCCTTCCCTCAGGACTTCCTCTGAGAGGAAATGTCGTCACTGTTCAGTAGGGGTCAATTGTTATGCATTCAAAACTCAGACATAAAATAGTATTGCTGAATTCAACAAAGTCGAAAGGAATAACTAAGATTTGGCCATTTACGTATTTAGAAATGTGCCACAGCTTTTCTTGCTCACTAATGCTTTCAAAGAGCTGAGAAAAATCCTACAAGTTGAGTAGCTGGGATAATGTTGTTTTACATGTATCCCAAACACACTACTCAGTATCTGACAAATCTCACTTTTTTCAGCCCTGCTATCTGTGGCTGATGCGGGAATATGATTTAAATGGAAGAAGATTAAAAGGACTGCAACTTTAAATACTCAACCAAGTTGATTCCTTGTCTTGGACCAAACTGCTCTGAATCAGCACTTTTCTGAGGACATATTTGCAGCTAAGGTGTCCCTACAGTTCTATTTTTTGTATTGTATTAAAGCAGGAATATTGTTTGAGATAAAAGGAGCTAATATTGGTGTTGTTTTTGCTTTGTCATTGTGTCGTCAGTCAAACAAAATAACTCTTTAAGAAACTTATGGGCGGGAAATAGGCTGAGCTCTTGGAATGACAGAATAACAGAGGTTGGAAGAGCTCTCTGCAGATCACCTCATCCAACCTGGTTCAGGCAGGGTCAACTAATGCAACTTGCCCAAGACATTGTCCACTTAGGTTTTGTCTCCAAATAGGGGAGACTCTACAACCTCTCTGAGCAACATGCTCCAGTCACCTTGGTCACCTTCATGGTTAAAAAAAAAAAAAAAAAAAAAAAAAA